>CABFVX010005919.1:23277-45290 GCA_902151425.1 Timema shepardi
ATGAATGCTTAATTTGTAGTGTTTAGCTATTATTTATTGCTATGAGTGACTTTCTGTTGATATTGTTGTGTGTCTCAAAATGGATAAGTGGTCGAAAACTGGAACTCTTAAAGAGAGCTGCAACTAGCGTTGAAATTCAACCTGCTGATTCGGCAGCTGCAAGTACTTCGAAGCAGTCTGATGATTTAAAAGTGCAAGATGACTGGGGTACAATGACTGGTAAAATATAAAGTTAACACTATTAAAAAAACTCAAAGCATACATGTTCCTCCATAGAAGAGATAATATTCTGATGAATACTTGAGATATGGATTTTCTTTCACGGAAGATGAAGACTGTCCGAAACCACTGTGCGTTGTTTGGGGAAAGATATTGTCTAATTGTGGCATGATACTATCTTTATTAATGCGCCATTTAGAGACAAAACATCAAATTTTTAAGCAATAAGTTGTTAGTTTTTTCCAGCAACTATCAAATGCCCTTAACCTAACTTCTTTTGTGTTATCTGCAAAGTCAATAAGAATGCGGTTAAATAATAATACCGAATAAATTACTGTATTGATAAAAGTGGTAAAAATCATACAATTGCTGAATCTTTGATATGCTGTTTAATATATGTTTGGAAAGACCATGTCAAAGAAATTAACAATATTCCCTTCTCAAACAATACAGTTTCTCGGGGAATTAAGGACATGTATGATGACAATGAATCTACAGTAATTGAAAGAGTAAAAAAGAGTCACTTCTTTTCAATACAGGTAGATGAAAGCATTGATGTTTCCAATCCGCCAATTTTGCTTGTTATTGCAAGATATTTAAATGATAACGTGCTTGAAGAAAATCTTTTACTGTGCTATCCTCTCATTGAAAGATGTACAGGTGAGGACATATTTAATTCCATTCAGGGTTATTTCTGTGAAAAAGAAATTTATTGGGCCAATATCTGTGGTGTTTGCACGGATGGTGGAAAATCTAATTCTGGCTGTTATAAAGGCTCATGCAGTTGCATCAAAGAAGTCACTTCCCATGTAGCTTGGAGCCATTGCTGTTTTCACAGACAAAGACTAGCGACCAAACCCCTGCCACATTCATTGAAGGAAGTGCTCAATCAATCTGCAAAAGTTGTTAATTTTATTAAGGCCAATTCTACAAACGCTAGACTATGTGAAGAGATGGACAACCTCTATACCACATTACTTTTGCACAAAGAAATGAGGTGGCTTTCACGAGGAAAAGTACTCACAAGAGTGTTTGAATTGAGACATGAAGTTCAAGTTTATTTTAAAAACCACCCGTCTGAGTTGAGCTCTACGTTTCATGAAAGTGAATGGCTTCAACAGCTTGCATACTTATCTGATATTTTTTCAGAAATAAATTAACTTAGGATTACAGTTCTATAACCATTTTTAAGGTATCTGACAAAATCGAGTTTATGCTCAAGAAATTGGATTTTTGGTAATCTTGTATCAAAAAAGACAAGTGTGAAGTTTTTGAGAGACACTTGACAGTTTCTTATCTGAGAATGAACTGAAATTGCCAAAATAAGTAAAAAGTATTATAAAAGCTCACTAAAAAGGACTTAAGGTGTTGTTCAGACAGTATTTACGGAAGCAAAATAGTGAAGATAACTGGATTTCAAATCCATTCAACAATCTGAAAAATTATCAGTTTCTGAAAAAAGAAAATTGATTGACCTTTCAACTGATTCTTCTTTACAATCTGATTTTTTTTTTAAATGTCATTGACTTCTGGGCAGCAGTGAAAGAAGAGTACCAAGAACTTGGTGATAAAGCAATAATATATTTATTGGCTTTCACAAACGCAGAGCTTGCCGGAAGGGCATTCTCGTCTTAAGTGTATATTAAGAATAAATATTGCAATAAGCTTGATGCAGCTCCTGACTTGGGATTATAATTATGTCTTCATTTAAACATGATTTAAAAAAAGCTCAACTCTATGAAACAAGCCCATGGGTGGCAATGAAATTATTAAGATCCACGTTTGAAGATGTGTATATCAAGATGAATAATTATTATGAACTTTCATCATAGGTTAATGTGGCTAAAAATTATTTTAACAGTGTGTTTATTTGTTTTGATGTTAGGCTACTATTATAAAAAATTGGAATAAATTGTAGCATTTAAAATCAAAAATAAAAGCCTATAAATGTCATTAATTTGAGTTGTTTGATTATTTAGCTAACCTAAGAACATTACTACCTAACAAAAACAAACTTTTTTTGCGTAGAGGGATGAGTGAAAGGGATGGGAGGGGGGTTATGAGAGAGTACTCATAAATGAAAAGCCTAATCAAGGGGTTCAGGGGGAAGGGGGGGGGATTTTGGGAACCACTGCTTTGTTAGAATGTGTTCATTGGCTCATCGGTTAACATTTCAATTTATTGTGCCAAAGTGATATGGTCTTGATGTGTTCCAACTAACAGCAATCAATTGTTTTTATATTTCTAAAATTTCCAACAAAAAACAAAAATTGGTTTCGTTATTAGAATAATGTTTGTTGAAAGTAATTCAGTTTGAATGAGTTTATAAAGTTACAGCTCTTCAATAAGATGAGCTAATAACACTAACCAGAAACATAAAAGTTTTAATGAACCCTTGTTAACAACTTCAGTAACAATATCTAATAAACTGCACCTAACAATGCAGTTCACATTTTAGAGAAGGATGTTTGTGTTTGCAGTTAAAAACATTCATTTATTTTATAGATCATAAAAAACATGACAGCCCAAGCACATTACAATAAAAAATATATAAAAAGCAAAATATGATGAGCAAAGAAATACACTTTAGGTAATATAAACTAATGTAAAAACCTGTTTAGATTATGGACGTAGCTTCAACTGATTTAAACAAAAATTTAGTTTTAACTATGTAGGCATAAAAAAAAGTGTAAGCCTGCAAGCGAGATATACCAACCAAGCGGCCGCTACCGTTAGAAATGATAGTGCCAACATTTGTGGATAGAGGGTGTCCTTTGGTCAGCACAATGAGCCCTCCAGCTGTTAATCTTAGTTTTATAAGCTGGAGCTGCTACTTTTCTATTCAAGTTGCTCATTATTTGCCCTTTAGAGGCCAAGCTCGGCTCTGCTTGAAACCCACTACTTTACAGAAAAATGGTGTAAGCGCCGGGGATTAAACTTGGGACCTCTGGATCTGTAGCCAGGAGCTCTGGCCACTAAACCAAGGTGCCCAATGTGTTTTATGGTTGGTTGGTAAAACATGATTAAATGAATGCTGTGAAGTGGATTAACAAACAAATGTGCTTGGCAAGGATGTGATATATGATTCTATTTTAAAGCCTGTCTCAATGCATGAATAACACATAGTTTAGGTAGGCAACACAGCTCCAACAAAGTGACACAATGTACAGGGTGGCTACAAAACATATTTTACAATATTCCCTGACCTTTCCCGGTTTTCCAAGCAACATTTTTCAATTTTCCTTGACTACTTTTTTCCAGTTTTAATGGTGGATGATGAATTTTGTTATTATTGATCACAAATTAAAAAAAGTTTGTATCTACTAAACATAAACAGTGTTATCAGTTATTTAAAAAATTAAAATGTAATTTTATTTAGGTATTATTAACTTTTGTTTTAGTGTTTAGTTGCAAAATTAATGGGATATTTTAGAAATATTTTTAAATCCCCTGACTTTTCCTTATTATTAGTTAAATTCCCTGACTTTTCCGTCTGTAGCCACCATGAATGTAGTGCAGTAGCCTGGACTCTCCAAAAGAAAACATTCATTTTGAAACTGACAAAACAATTTTATCGTGTTTAAAATAAAAAATAAAAATTTAAGAATTGATAGATAATATACTGATCTCAATGTCACCGTTTTAAAGTGAAGAATAGAGAAAACCGCACTTTAATGAGCTTACTGGTTTGAATGTAACCATGAATCTTACTTTCCAGTTTATTGACTGTGAAATGGGCTTTAAGGACACACATAAATGTCTGCCTAGAATGTTTTATTCAATTGGCAAGAACACATAAACCTATGTTGGTTCTAAAGTCAGCTCAACCGGACAGGACCGAATACATAAACCAGAAAAGGACCCACCGCACAGACCAGACGAGGACCCAGCACACAGACCAGACAAGGACCCATCACACAGACCAGAATCATTGGGAAAGGTTGTCATCAGAATTTTAAATAAAAGATCATTAACTGTTGTATAGCTAAGTTTCCAAAATGTGATTTGTTTTAAGGCCCTTGGCCCTGATGAGTACAAGTCTAAAACCTATTTTGTGGGAGGGTGAAAGGCGTGGTGTGGATTCACAAACGACCAAAGTATCCTTCACTGCCAACAAGAACAAATGGATTGAGGAAACTGTATATAGCACTAGCTACTGAACAGGTCTTGGGGGAAAATCATTCATATCAGTTTTCTCGAGAACGAGTGAAATTTTTATGTTAATATTTTCAACACTCCTTCTAAGATAGTGTGTCGATGTTTATTAAGTGTTACATTTTATTTTTTGTTATGCAGCTGGCAGTTTTCTATTGAAAAATGTTAAAATTATTGATATTTGATCACAGTTAAAATTAAAGAGGAGGTGTGTATGTATAAAGTATAACTTAATCAACATGCTTCTATTCTTGAACAAACCGTTTCCGAAAAGAAAATTGCAATACAATAAAAAAAATTGAAGATAATTGTTTGTTACCACGGCTCTGCATTTCCACACCAAATGAAAAGGGCCAATCGCCTTGATGTAATTGCTCTTAGCTTCTTGAGCAAAGATGAACTAAATAACAAACCTTTTGAGAAGCCCAACAAAGTAGATTTAGTTAAGTGATAGCAATCATACCTCTTGTTTTATTAGTCAAGAAGGCCACCACAAACAGCAAACTTCTATCAATCCAATTTGTAATACCACTACTATTGCACTCTGGCCAAGATTTTAACCACGACCTCCAACTTTCTCTTTAACAGCAATTACAGGATGTTTCGTTTGCTCTAGGGTCCCGAGTTTCCCTTATAACTTCCAAACTAATAGAGGTGATGTACAAGAAGCACTCAGGGGCTGAGAGCGAGTGAAACATCCTGTATATTACGTCTTAGGCCAGTGGTTTCCAAAACCAGGCTCACAACCCAAATGTGGGCCGCAAGGGTGTTTCTCGGGATCACGAGAAGATCTTGACATTTGTTTGGAAAAATTATGAAATATTAGAATTACAAACACTTATTGAACTGGGACATTTTGAAGAATTAGTGCAATACTGACAGTTTATAGCAACATTGTTGAGACAACATTTCTGTAACTAATAAAAATTTTGGACCCAGATCTAGGACAAGCTCATTCTCACTCAGGAAGTTGAAAAGGCTCTTTTACTTATCTGCCAATTTAACCTACCCCTGTGAACAAGAATTTTAAAAGTATTGTAACGATCAAGACTAAAACAAGGAATCACCAAAATCCTCAGAACATTTTGTGCTGTACTCTGTCCACCAACATAGCAGCACTAAATCTCTATGATCTCACCTACAAAATGAAGCAGAATCACCGTTGTAACTGAAAAATTGTTTTGTCAGTTACAAAATTTTGCACAATGAAGTCACATCTTCTCGAAGAAATATTGTGTAATTTTATATTTGTAAGATTAAGAGTTGTTGAAATTTGTTCAATTTATTTGATAACATCTAGCAATACAAAATAAAAGCTCAAAAGAACTTTCCCCAAGAATGAAAGAGCAGCCAAGTCTTTTTTTGCTCACTTACCGAACATTTTAACAAAGTGACAATTTTATTAAAAAATGGTGGGTTGCATTTTGTTAAATTAAGAGTTATTGAAATTAATTATGTTTTTATTATTTTATCTTATTCAATTAAGTTAATTTAATTAATGATAATGTGGAAATAATAGGAGGCATTTGAGATTGGGCGCCAGACCAGGGTAATATTTTATTTAGGGTTGCGGTCAAAAAGTTTAGGAAACGTTGTCTTACGACACTTCTGCACAGTGGGAATCATATATTTTTTAAATGAAATTGTAAAAATAGTTATAATAAGCCTAATTGCTTTGCAAGTGATTTTAATCTCATTCATATCTGGTTTTAGCTAAGATAGATCTGGCATATTTTGATGGCAAAAATGTACACTAGTAGTGACTTTTTGGATGTCAACGATTCTTATCTTTTCAGATTCATATTGAAAAACAAAATTCCTTTTTTTCATTGCTTAAAGTTATTTTTATTTGGAGGGAAAATACATAAGTTTTGTATATTATTAAAAATCGTCTTTTGGCTAGAAAACTCTTTTGATTAAAAGTATTAAAGAATGTCCCCAATGTTTATTCTAGAATAACAGTTTGTTAATCAAGAGAGTACAAATAATTTCCAATCAAAGAAATTAATAATTTCAACAATTCAAATCTTTCTCAAACCTCCCCTTAGTGCTTTCTGTGTACCTGCAGTTTCTGCTTGACCTCAGTGGAGGCCACGGCGCTCTGCTCATGCTTGTCCTTCTTCTTGAGCGCCTCGAGGCGTTCCTTCTCTCGACGCTCTCTCTGCTCCTCCAACTGCTTCTGATGCTCCCAGAACTCCTGGCAACCACAGCCACACTACACACCTAGTTGGTTTGGTCACATGCACATCCATTGGGAGAACAGGGAATCGTGGCATAACTGACTAATCAAGGCCAACCCGAGAGGAGTGCAAACCCTCACCTTTAGAAATTGTTATCAACAATTTGTTCATGTCAATGCCTAGCATCTTATCAAGTTCACAACAACTACATGCTACAATCCCTATTATGTAACGTACACCTTAAATTGATTCAAGACCCACGTGGTCTAAAGGGATATTCTCGCAGTAGACTGGAGTGCCGATCACGAGGAGACCGAGGTTTAAATCTTGGTCGGGTGGACTGAGATTTTTTTTTTTCAAAATCGTTTTCCACTGTCTCTCCTCCTCTAAATATAACCTGAAAGGATAGTTTACCCTCTCCTTTCCTCTGGATTAAGTGTTCAGTTATTATTATGTTCTTTAGCACGTCTTATGGTTCCGGCTATACACACATGTACTAATTACACTAGTTGAGTTATAAAGGAGGAAGGTTGAATTTAGAGGAAATTTACCAGCATTTACGAGTGGGGAAACCATTTAGGAAAAACCACACTCAGTACAGCCAATTGGGATTGAACCACGGTACCCCAGTCATCAGCTGTTTAGTTTATTGCGAGAGTAGCGCCTTATACAATGCAGCCGCTGAAGTGAGTGAGAACATATTAATTGTTGATGTAATAACGCTATAAAGGCCACAATCAAGGCAGTCTGCCACCTGGCCAGGGTTATCAGAAACTAACAATTGTACATTTGTACTTAACACCTAGGCCTAACTTTGGTCAAAATGGAAATATTAGTCAGTGTACTGTATTAAAACTAGTAGAAGTACCTGGTGTTGCCCGTGGTAGCCACACAATGGGCTACCCCTGATAACGCTTACCATTTGCTTCAAATAGATAGAAAAATAATCAACATTTTATTTCTTTTGGCCCAGTTTTTTTTTTAATTTTTAAATAACAGCTTTGAGGTAAGCACGTATGTGCACAGAGACTACTGATTTTTAAATTTCAGACCTTTGTGTGTGATATTACAAACAAACATGCTCTTCATTTTATTAATATAAAAGATGGCTAAGCTAGACACCAACAAAGGTTCAACTAATGATTGCAAATATTTTAAACCACATCCCATGGAGTGTGTCCCATCATAAAATAAGGACAATAACACATATAATACCCTTAGGTACGTTCTCTGCAAATCTAGCCGTACAACAATGAACGTTTGGCCACAAGTACAAAATAGAGGCTATCTATGAATGTTACAAGTTAGTTACACACACGAGAAAAAGTGTGAAAAGAAGTGATCCAAGTTTAAGTTTGGAAATACAACTAAATGTGTTGTAATTCATAGCTGGAAAATACTTTTGAAAGTGCTATGTCAATTTTCAGAGAAAATATTTTGTGTGTTTATATGAATTATGAGTAACAAAATGGAGCAATTAAATCGTTCATAATTATTAATAATCATATCTTATTATTGCTGTTCTAAGAATTACATGGATAAAGAGCACAATAAAAATTAAAAAGCTATTAGTAAACCTATTTCTGAATTGTTCTGAATAATACAATTTTATAAATTGAATGCTACTGTATCTATAAAATACTTTAGAAGAAACTAGATTAATGACTTTGGGACAAATAATGAAGACCAAATAAATTAGTTAATAATTTTATTTACTGTTTAAATCTATTTTAATTATTTGATCAAATTGTGATTGTCATAAAATACATTTATAGTTTTGTAAACATCCCAGCGAATTGGTTGGGCTGGACCAAAGCGGAGTGCCAGAAAACCTACTTTATATTGTTTCTTATAATTTATATTTTAATAAATTAATTTGTGCATATATTTATTGCTTCTCAGGGCTTGGTACTACTCTCGATTTTTCTAAAATATTTATTAGGATTATCATATTATATAAATTATCATATGCTATCTGTCTTCAGATATCAGTGTGCTTTATATTGCCATTTATATTATTATAGCAAAGTTGTACAGAAGTAAATACTAGATGCTACAGGCTCGCCAGCCTTGTAGTTTCCAAACCATGTTTGATGAATGGATAAAAAGGTGATGCAACATTTTATACTGACTGATGTGTACTTCTATTATATGTGCCTAGTCATAGTTTCAACTTTGACATTTTACTATGATTTCTACTCTTGTGATATCTATCCCTTCTGGAAGATGGCCAATAAAGTGAGAGTTATAAACACCAAGGAAAAAAAAAGTTCTATATCCACAACAAACAAAATAGAAATATCCAAACAGTAGATTAGATATATTATCATCTTTATCTTTTCAAATAAATATGTTAACTTCTTAGTATTAAAGTAAAAATCTCTATCAAAATACACAGGAAAAGAGGTAAATATATCAACTTTAACCCATTATCGTCTAGCAACTGCCTGATAGTTTATTGACATAAAAATGAATAAATTATATTTAAAAAAACAATATACTATATTATATTTACAAATCTAAAATATTATGTTTACCTAATGTGGGCCTAAATATTATAAATTTAATCTAATATTAAATTGCTTAAATCAATTCAAATATATAAATATGTGTGTGTTACTTTCAATAAAAAATATAGCTTTTAAAGGGTTAAAGCAAATAAGTTAGAGAGAGCTTACATGAAAAACCATGTTGAGAGAAATAATGGTGCGGACATTACCTTGAGGTGTTGGCGGAGTTGTTGCTCATGCTGCTCAGCTAATTGCTGTTGCTGGGCCTGGAAATGTTGCAAGAGGATCTGTTGCTGCAGTTGCTGTTGCTTCTTCAACTGAAACAAAATAGAAACAAAAAGTTACTGATCACACAAGGTCTGGCTTGACCCCAGCACACACAACATAACCAATGATTGATGCGTAATTGGCTACATCACTAACAACATGGGCATTGATTGATGTGTAATTGGATACATCACTAACAACATGAGCATTGAGTGATGTGTAATTGGCTACATCACTAACAACATAGGCATTGAGTGATGTGTAATTGGCTACATCACTAACAACATAGGCATTGAGTGATGTGTAATTGGCTACATCACTAACAACATAGGCATTGAGTGATGTGTAATTGGCTACATCACTAACAACATAGGCATTGATTGATGTGTAATTGTATACATCACTAACAACATGGGTATGTTGATTGATGTGTAATTGGATACATCACTAACAACATGGGCATTGATTGATGTGTAATTAGCTACATCACTAACAACATAGGCATTGATTAATGTGTAATTAGCTACATCACTAACAACATAGGCATTGATTGATGTGTAATTGTATACATCACTAACATCATGGGTATTTTGATTGATGTGTAATTGGATACATCACTAACATCATGGGTATTTTGATTGATGTGTAATTGGATACATCACTAACAACATGGGCATTGATTGATGTGTAATTGGATACATCACTAACATGGGCATTGCTTGATGTGTAATTGGCTACATCACTAACAACATGGGCATTGATTGATGTGTAATTGGATACATCACTAACAACATGAGCATTGATTGATGTGTAATTGTATACATAACTAACATCATGGGTATTTTGATTGATGTGTAATTGTATACATCACTAACATCATGGGTATTTTGATTGATGTGTAATTGTATACATCACGGGTATTTTGATTGATGTGTAATTGGATACATTAATAACAACATGGGCATTGATTGATGTGTAATTAGCTACATCACTAACAACATAGGCATTGATTGATGTGTAATTGTATACATCACTAACAACATGGGTATTTTGATTGATGTGTAATTGGATACATTACTAACAACATGGGCATTGATTGATGTGTAATTGGCTACATCACTAACAACATGAGCATTGATTGATGTGTAATTGGATACATCACTAACAACATGGGCATTGATTGATGTGTAATTGGATACATAATAAACAACATGGGCATTGAGTGATGTGGGATTGGATACATAATAAACAACATGGGCATTGAGTGATGTGGGATTGGCTACAGCTCAGAACAAGCAAAAAAAAATTTACCAAGAAGAAATGGGGTGATTCTGGGGGCATCAAAACTCCTCCTAACATGAGATAAATAACAAATTTACCCTCGGTTCCAGTGTATGAGCAGAGCAGGATGACACAGTTTTCAAAATAGAGAAAAGCATGCATCGGTATGTGCTTACTACAGCCAATATCACCTATGAGGTAGTAACGGTAGGCCTATGAGGGGAAGGAGGGGGGAGGGACTATATTCGCTCTCTTTGTTGCCTAATATCCTCGCTTTCAGAAAGTTATGACAGAAGCTGGTGTATAAAGTAGCTACTGGCAACCTGGCCGAACCAGCGTTGAGAAACTTGTCCTATATTTAAGGGATGATAGACCATATGAAAACAATAGAATGACAACAAATGTTTTCTAATAATGACCATGGTTCTCTCAGCAATGATAACCAGTGTAGTCACTCCTTATGTCCATCAGAAAGTGTTGAGTGACTCCTTCTCTTATCACAACGCTTTAGCTGGTTCAAAAAATCTGGGTAATTTGTAGCCTATCTCGGCAGATGTTGGCTACTCGATAGTTTGGCTGAATTAATTAGGGTGATAGGTCTGTTTAAATTTGATGATTCTTAAGGGACTTTTTTTTATGATAATGCTTCAACATTGTGTCACAGTAGGGTCAAACTTGTTTTTTGCACCCCACTGTTAGATTGAAAAAAGTTTAAAATTTCTGAAATGACAGATTTTCTAAAACTTACAAATAATAAAAAAAAATCTTCTTTGTTATTTTTTTTCAGCTGTTTATGGCAAATATATATCGTTGAATTTCATCAAATGCCCACAATGTATAGGTGAAGAACTATTGTTTTTTTTCTATTAAAATCAAAACATTAAGTGATTCAATTATTTAATGAGATACAAAGAATAAAAGAAAAAACCAAAATTGTCCCGCTCCTCCCCCCTTTTTTATAGATATTTTATATAGTTTTCAAAATCCCTATAAAATATTAAAATATATAGAAAAAAATTCCATTTTTGAGATTTTTTCTATTTTCAGAAAAACTACTGACATTTCTAGAATTTCATGTTGTTTTTTATTTTCTGGTGGATTTAAAAAAAAAAGTAAAAACTATTGGAATAAAAAACTAAACGTTCAGTGCCTATTTAAAAATCTTTTGGTTTATTTTTTTAATCAACGCTTGCAGTTTTAAAAATCAAAATACCCATTGCTTCATTTAAAAAAATCTTAAATTTGGATTAAAACTAAAAAACTTAATTGGCCACTTGATGTTGAGCTCGCTGCCCAATTTGAAATGAATTCGGTCTAATGATTTTTTGGGATATCACTTATAATTCTAAAAACAAATGTATGATCACAATGTCTCATGTCTGAAATTAAATCACAGTTCATTAACTTTTTTTTTGTCAATTTTAGGTGGTATTTCTGTAAATATATTTTTCAAAGATTTCTAAAAAATTGAAGAATCTTCTTTTATTTAAATAATAGTCTAAAGATAAATATTTTATTAACAAAGGAAAAGTTATTTTTCATTAAATTTATCTTGATTTCATTTTTTGTGGATCCACTATTTAAATCTTTATGATAAATAAAGTGTTTCTATGGATATTTTTTTTATATATGTATTATTATAAGGGTTTATTGCTAAAATTGAACAAAAGGGGGCCTCAGATAGTGAGGCAACAAGAGCTCATGGACACGCAAGCCTATTTGGAATGAAAGTGAAGAGCTATGTGAGAACTGTATCTCCAGGGATTACAATTTGGCAATAATTTCTCCCAAGAGGAAAAGAAAGGTCCCTAAAACACTTGATTATGGTGATAGCGAGTTGGGTACATAATTGTTTCCGTCTTACCCAGAAGAAGATTGAAAAATTAATATTTATTAACAAGGCTTGGATGAAATAGTAGGTAGTTAATTTGCAAGCACGATTTACAAAGAATGGCAACAGTAAAATCAAACACGTCTAAGAGCTTCTCTTCAAATGGAAATAACCTTTGAATGAAGCAGCCTAAAGAGACATACACGAGTTTTATAAAGTAAACACATGTTTCAATCCACAACTTCATTGAAAAATATTAGTTCTTATTTCTAATTTAAAAAAAGTGTATAGTAAGTTGATTTACAAAAAAACCTGCAGTAAAATTCTTAAGAATTTGTCGCAGTTCTTACTTGGTCGGTGATATTTAAAGTGTGTACTGTTTCCTAGCGTATTATTACTTCTTTAAACCCACATAAAAACACTTGTGTTGGATCGGAATCGCGGAGTTGAAGTTTTTGACCATTGCCTGTATTAAAACAAAAAAAAACATGTAGAAATGTGCCCCTACTCCCCAAATTTTGTGTCGCTATGCCTATGGTTTTGAATACAGCAAAATTAACAAACTACTTTCTACAGCAAATGCATATCTTTTCAATGAAAGAGAAGACAAAGCAAAAACAAAACGCACTTAACAATACATGTTTTCATTACAAGCTTTGTGAACTCGTGGGTTAGAACAATTATTATTGTTTTGATTTCCCAAACTTTGAGCCGATCTTTTTGAAAATGTGAGGTGTGACCTTCGACACCAGCTGAGGAGCCCCGCTTCACCTGGAAATACAGACATGAGACCAACATGACGGCTATAAATAGCTCGGTGGTGACGTCATCCGGAGAGGAAACTGCTGCTCCCATGTTTACATAACGAGCTAATAATAGTTATCTGGCCTAGTAAAAATACAAGAGTTGGTTATCTTATCAGAGTGTAGCTTAGCAGCTTCACAATGGAAGGTTGATCTTACAAGTTTGCTGATTTCTGTCAGCCAAATATATGTGATAGGCAGTAGGCCAAGATCCGTTAAAAAACAAACGTGAACTCACCACCAATAGTTTATATCTCTCCGGAGAGCTCGTAGGTAACACGTTCATATCGTGTAACAATAATACAATCTTCAAATGAGCTATATCCTGAAGAAAAGTGAAGTTCAGTAACAAATACATTTTAAATGTTAATTGTTTAAGTCCTAGCGCGCAATTAAATTTTTAATATTTCTTAGTCCCATTTAAAAATTGGACTTTTAAAAAAAAATCTTTTGAGGTATTTAACGTGCACTTTCTGAGCCGACTTATCAGCAAACGAGAATTTCTACGAACGAGAGCGAAATGGCCCATCAATTTTTGGGGGAGAGGTATTTTCACATACAATCCAGGGGTATTCTACATACCACAATCGAGATAACACAAACGGATTTACTTCCCCTCCGAAGGAAATTGTGCTACAGATTGTTATCGCTCAAGAAAAATCCGTGGACTTCTGCTGGATTTGAACACAAGGACATTGGGGCCTGAGGTGAACACTTTACCCCAAGACCACGGAGGTCGACTCAAATTGAGATTTCCACTAGTAGGCAGTCTACTACTGTAATGTGATTATTCAATAACAAATAATCGAACACACAACTGATAACGCTACTAAGACAGCGATATTTTAGTTATTTTTAAAATTACCTTTGGTTAAGATTATTAGTTCCGTCCTGGTCTTGGAGTCAGTCAGATATTTCCGGAATTATTGAAAGTGCCACTTCTAAGATAAATAGTCGTTTATTCCGTAATGGATCGTATTTGTTTCGAGAAAGAGTATTATAAACATTTAACACTGGCATGACAGGAACTGTTATTAAAAGGAAAGCCGTTAGAAACATTTAAAAACAAAATAAAAACCTATATTATTATTATTATTATTATTATTATTACTAAGCACCGCGTCTTACTACCCGTTCGGGTTATACGCTTTAAGTACTAATTACACTAATGGATTAGGAATTGGGAGGATTGAATATAGAGGAAGTGAACCCGCATTTGCGTGGAAGGAGAGTGGAAAACCATTTAGGACACCCCCCCCCCCCAGTTCACGCGACCGAGATTCGAACCTCAATCTCCCCATCCTCGGCAGACGACTAGCGCGTTAGCCAACTACGCTACGCCACCGAGGCGGGTTATAAAACCTATACAATGCCGAGATCAAGTACTGTAGTAATATGTTCAGTAATGCTCTTACTGCGAAAAGTGGAATGTTCGTGTGGAACAATGATTAGTTGACAGAACTAGTTAGCATGTCAATATCAAATTTTACTTTCTAATAAATAAAAGAAAATGTTGTAATTGACAAATTTCGGCCTCGATATTATGGTGAATCTTTACATTTTATGTGCCTCACAACCCAAAAACAATTCTGTTTGTCGGGGTGTTGTTTATAATTTGATCAAAGCCCTCAAATAAATAAGGGTTTAATGTTAGGTAGCCTAATTTTCTAAAAATTTACATAAAGGTATTAGAAAAACATGAATTGTTAATAAGAAAAATAGTAAAGGTTTTACTTAGAATGGATATTTGAGGTTAGATTAGTGATTACTTATTTTTGTATACATCAAACTATGCTATTTAAAGAAGCAAATACTAATGTCATACCGATCATGTTACTCTGGTCCCATGTGCGGACCATATGGCACACCACCAGTTCCGTATGAGAACCACGGCTCTAAGTTTTTCTCTCACCACGTGTAACATAGTAAGTTAAATTCATTTTAAGTTTTCCTACTTTTTAAAAAGCACTAGAATTACAAACAGGGACGCCCGCAAGCGGGTGAAAGGTGGTCAATTGCCCCCTGAGATTCTGAGGCTGTATAAATATTAAAAGTATGCTAAGCCCGCTTAACAGCGTTCTTATCTAGCTCTAAGACAGTGCCTTCAGCCAACAAAGAGTTATAGAATATAACTAATAATTAGTAATAAACTAATTACCAGCGCCCTTCACCTGCCGACTTCAGGGTTGATAGTTTGGCGCATGCGCGAGCAATTCCAACATCATTCGCCATTCAAACCGTCAGGGTCAAGTGCCCACCCATGAATTTGGATACATTTGGAACATTGTTCTTATGTTGTGTCTTATTTTTAGGAGACGAGGATTACCTTAAAACGAGTCTTTTCAATTTGACTTCAATTTAATACATTTTCTTGCTTACCCCCCCCCCCTCCCGCCAAAAATAAAAATCCTGAGGAAACCTTTGTTCAGAAGTAGTCGCAACCCTCTTCAGCATAGTCGAAAGTATATTTTACAACCGAACTAGCAAAGAGAATACAAACTTCATTGACTACATTATCTTCTCATTTAGACAACTGTGTGTTGATAACATTTATAAAATATAAATACTATTAGAAAATAAACTTATTCAACATGAATTATATAAAATCCCTAAAAATGACTCTAAAATCCCTTATATGCTTAAAAATTACCCTAATCAAGAAAATATGACCTTAGATTCTAAAATGCAGAAAAATGTTTACTTATAAGGTATACATTTCTACAACAAGGGGATATTGAGCCGAGTTCATATAGTTATGAACATTCAATAAGGACAGTTATGAACATTCAATAAGGACAGTTATGAACATTCAATAAGGACAGTTATGAACATTCAATAAGGAAAGTGGAAAAGTAGACAACAAACGTAACATCGCACATGTTCTGGCTGCACCTTTGGCCAATGCCCCTTATTCACATTTGAAAAATTAGTAATCCTAATTACTGTTGTTAATTTATAGTGTGGAAAACAAAAAATAATATTATAAAATTGCCCTTATGAAGGCTAATAATATAACCGTGGAGCACAGTTTTAAAACAGCTGCCCTAAGCTCTCATTGCGGCCCCACAGACATCACCTAATCTTCAACTCTGACTCATAAAAACTAAACAGCGTTATAGACATAAGTGTAAAGTGATTTGCGGACAGCTCTGCCAACCATCACGATAATCTTCAGTCATTTTTTGTATCGCTATCATTTTTGTATGAAATAAAGAAGTTACTATAAAGCATTTTTTAAGCAGCCCAAAAAATAGGATGCGTGCAAGAATTTGATTATCTAACAAGGAGAGTATCAGCTAAAAATAAAGACACCTCTTAATCCGGTTCCACACGTACGTTTATTCAATTTTCAATATGACTCACGCAAGTGTGGGATAAAATATTAGTTTTCATGTAGGAGTATTTGTTGTGCATAGCAAGTAGCGAACATTGTCCCGCGTAGAGGCGGTAGACTACCAAACATCAAAGAAGACTAATAATAGACTGAGGGCAATGAATGCCGGATATAAAGTTTGTATGGACGGCAGGAGCGGTAGAACTGTGGAATAAATTACCCCCCACCCCCCCCCCTAGATATGTTTCAAATCCTCTGATATTATTGAATATAAAAAGGAAAGATGACCTTATGTCAAACTCCAAATGACTTCTAGATGAAATCATTGTTAAAAATTTACCGGAGAAGACCGCTTCAAATAACAACTAGACTTGAGACATCTAAATGGTATAAAAAGTCAGGGGAGTAAAGCTTTAAATAGCTTCCTAGGTCATCCTAAATTTCAACAATGTCTAGGGGAGAGGACAACGCCAAATAGCTTCTAGATGAATGTCATTTCGAAGAATTTTCAGGCGAGGACCACCCCAAATAGCTTGGTTTCTGAAATAATTGAAATTTCAAAATTTTATCGGTGTAAGACTACTTCAAAGATTATCTTATAGAGGTATCTAACTATCGTAAAGAATTAAAGTGAGGATCACTCTAAATATCTTTGAATGGGCATCCAAATTTCAAGAATTTTTGGGTGAGGAACACTTTAAATGGCTTATACAAGAATTTAAAAAAAAATCAAGGCGAAGATAACTCATAGCTTCTGGAATAAACCATTTTTCAAAAAATTGTTAAAAGGAGGGCCACTCCTAATAATTTATTAAAATATATCTGATTTAAAAAAAATTGGAGAGTATGACCACGGTTTAAAAGATACATAAGATCAAATATGAATGAGAAATTATTGAATGGCTCTAAACACAAACTAATATTGTAAGTAACTACATTATGTTTATAGCTCTGTGACTGTCCCTGTCAGTTCTAAGTCAGTCACAATATCTCTGCGACTGTCCCTGTCAGTTCTAAGTCAGCCTCAATATCTCTGCGACTGTCCCTGTCAGTTCTAAGTCAGTCTCAATATATCTGCGACTGTCCCTGTCAGTTCTAAGTCAGTCTCAATATATCTGCGACTGTCCCTGTCAGTTCTAAGTCAGTCACAATATCTCTGCGACTGTCCCTGTCAGTTCTAAGTCAGTCTCAATATCTCTGCGACTGTCCCTGTCAGTTCTAAGTCAGTCACAATATCTCTGCGACTGTCCCTGTCAGTTCTAAGTCAGTCTCAATATCTCTGCGACTGTCCCTGTCAGTTCTAAGTCAGTCACAATATCAGTGTGACCAACACTGTCAGTTTTAAGTCTGGAATAATAGCAATATGATTATCTATGGTTTTAAGTCAAGCACACTATCAGTGCGATCGACCCCGCTGGTTCTGCCAATCAAGTTGTCAAGTTGTCCTTTAAGGTATGGCTACATGAGCCACACGGCACTTTATTTAACCAAGTATAAGATTATTGTAACTAAAAAAAGAAAACCATTTTATATGCTTTATAGACTGAGTTCTATTATAAAATAAGTTTGTATTTTATTTTTACTTGCATTGGTTTTCACCTATTTTCATAGAATTAAGTTACCTATTAATTACGAAGAATAAAGTTTTAAGTTAGCTAATAATTAAGAATAAGAATGTTTGTTGTTCAATAAGTTGTGTATAATATTGTTTATCTTGTACGTAGTGTTGGAAACAATGACTACAACATCACACTTGCAACGACTGTGAAAGAAATGCCATTTGGAAACTTCCGAACATTTATTTCGGGTGGTAGGTGTAGGTGGCTAAACGGTCCGCAAAAATGGGAGAAGTGCTCTCTCAACGATTCGTCCGCGACATTGAGGCACGAACTCGTGTAGCCACCTACAACCGGAAATAAATGTTTGGGAGCTTCCGGAGCTGAATGAACAACAAATATTCTTCTTAATAATTAGCTAACTTCAATCTTTATTCTTCGTAATTAATAGCTAACTTAATTTTATGAAAATAGTTGAAAACCTATGCTAGTAAAAATTTAAATACAAACATATTTTGTAATATAGCTAAGTCTATAAATAATATAAAAATCGTTTTCTTTTTTTAGTTACAATAATCTTATACTTGGTTTAATAACGTGAATTAGTTTAAAAAAATCCTACGTGATGTTGTAAATAAATGCACTTTAAGAAGATAAGGCTACCGACATACAAAGTGATCAAGTAGAGGCTCTTTATCAAATAATGTTTATTGAAACATTATCAATGCGAGTAACCTTATCGCCAAAAAAATATTTTATCAGTGACTGTTGTCGCTTTTGAGGGTTCAACTATCACCACCTGGAGTGCTTATCTCGAAACACGGATCACTGATACTTTTGAACAGCATTGCCAACTTTACTATCTGGATACTGCTTGCAAGGTAATTTCACCCGCAGATTGATAAATGTTGCCGAAGCTTAGTGCTTTAGAATAAAAATTCTTATCTTTTTCTCCTCCTCTTCCTGAAGACAAAGAAGAAGAAACTCCTCATCACCAGGGCCCTGATTTTGATATGTCATCTTTTCTTTTTGGTCCATCAGAGACAATGCTCATTTGTACATAAACTCTGTTCATGAGTCCCTGGTTGTAGAAATGTTTATTTTATAGGTATTTTTTTGGTCATTTTTTGCCATTTTAGGTTCTTAGGTCATTTGTATTGCATTTTTTTATTTAATATATTATTTTTAAGAATTTTTTTAAAAGAAAATTTAAAATTGTTTGAAAATGACTTTAAAATGTTATATATATGAATTATCGGTGCTTTGATTAAACATGAATATTCAAACATAAGATATTTTACCACACGCTTGTTGACTGAAGAAGATAATGTACGAGTCCAAATGAACTTGGTGCCCCTTTACCTGCGTGCTTATAAAACCCACATTCCTGGTGAGACCATCACTACACCTAGGTTGGAAAAGGTTGCAGGGGGAGGGGAGAGCAATTTTTAGAGCTCAAATGAACTTTGTACCGTCTTTACATTCCTGGTGAGTCACTCACAATACCATGTCTGGAGGAGGAGTTATCGCTTTTAAAACAGGTATTTGTATTCCAATGTTAAGTTGAACACACGATTCTAGCTGTCAAAAGATTTTAATAGCATAGTTTTCATTTATAAAGGGCATGTAATATTTATTTGTTTGCAATCATTTTATGTGTATTTTGCCTTAAGGTGCGGCAGAAGGGCGCGCGAGTAATTTTGCAGTTTTGATAGCATTACATTTTTTTTGACCAAAATTAATCAAATATTTCTCCAGTAGCAATGTAGAGTTTAATTTTCTGCACATGTTAATATCAACAGATCTTGAATATCTGTCAATGGTGTCCTGGAATGTTGTCAAACCATTTTAAATAAAGAGAAAATGTTTTGACAACATTCCAGGACACACTCGACAGATATTCAAGATCTGTTGATATTAACATGTGCAGAAAACTAAACTCTACATTGCTACTGGAGAAATATTTGATTAATTTTCGCCAACAAGTTTATATTCTATAAAAACTGAAACATACTTGTACTCCCTTCTGCCGCACCTTAAACCAAACTATTAAAAGTGAGTCATTTGAGGAGAATTATTACTGAATTCGGAGAGGATTTTTTTCCCCTTAGAAAGTAAAATACACTTATGTAAAATCTATGAAGTGAAAGTGGCTGGCATCAGATAAAATATTTACCATTCAACAGTATATCAGTCGCAACAAACATGTCTGTGGTATCTATATTATAGATAAAAAGAAAACCTTTTAGTTATTACTTGCACAAAATGCATTCATGAATCAACAAAAATCCACAACATTTTATAAAGATTGTGTGACGTTCTGGTATCTGCTAACATTCCTCTGTGGAAACTGAGCCTTGTTAAACTAAAGGGTTTCCTGGAACTGTATACGGGTCATTCATTCTATTCCATACGAGTCCCCACCGAGGAAAAACAGGAAATGGTCAGATCAGGAGAGATATTTTTGCTTATGTGTATAGTGTAAATCTTAACTCCTGTAATAAATACATCATATTATGGAATTTCAATCAAATTTTTAGGTCATTTTTTGAAAATGTAAAGTCATTATTTAGAGTTTTTAGTGTCATTTGAAGGTCACCAAAATCCGGCCCTGCTCATTACTGCTGGAGCTTGAACAAGTAGAACATTGTGCTCTCTGGGCCAGAAACTGCGGGTCGGCTCACTGTAGCCATAGTTTAAAGATACCAGCAGGCGCGCGGGCAGTGGGGGGGTCCAATACTCCATTTAAAAAGTCAGCAGCCATATTAGTGTGAGGCAAATTGTACGTACCGATATCGGCGGGACTGAGATTCCATGTAATCTTATGGCGAGGTTGTACATGATAACATTATCAACATTATCGTGGTCGGTGCGCAGAACATTTGCGCACTCGTCTCCAGATGTGGTCTGGCATTGGTGGTCAGTGTTTCGAAAGGTTTCCAATAGTTGTGTAATATTTTTGAAGGGTAAACCTGTCTGGCAGATTTAGGTATGACATTGTGACCTTGATAGAATCGGTAGAGGACAGAGTATGTTTGTGGGACAAAACGGGGGAGGAGTTCAAGATTCCTTGCGGCTACCAGTGGGTGTTGCTACAATTCTGTCTTTCTCCGGTGTTGCTGTAGTCTCCTCCGGAGATGAAAATCCACAATTCACTGGAGCCATATTTAGCTCGTCACTACTCACCGACAACGATCTAGTCCGTGTGTACAAGTCCTCCGACACCGACAATATCGGTACGGGTACAACCGCCCTGGCGATGAGTTGAATGACAAGTGGTCGTCTTGACGTCAGTACGACTATTGCTTATCGAATCAATAATAATATTCGCAAACATTAAATGCGTTAATAAATCAGAGATTCAGTCGTAAGGAATAGCAATTTATGGCCTTGGTGTCAAGTGTGTAAGACAAGAGGAAGTAAAAAGGCCAAGGGAGATAATCATGGTCATAGGAGTTGGGATGGTTCTCCAACCAGGTCTAAATGATGTATACCTGCACCTGCAGTAAGCTGCTCGCGTAAACCAGTGTATTGTGACGGTATAAATGGCTTACCTGCAATATCTGCTGCTGGAAGGCTTGCTCGTGTAACCCAGATTCCAGAGGGTGGTAGCTGTTGTTGAGGTCTGTCCTTCTAGACAGCACAGGACTGCCAACTGGAGAATCACGAGCCATTTCTAGAAACAACAAACCCTATTATTGCTTAATATAATCCAAAAGTTATACACAGGTTATGCTTTGTTCCTCAAATACAATGGAGATGAGGAGTCCCGAAAGCTGTTATAACACATTCGGGTCATTCCATGTCAAATCAACCAAAAAAAATTCAAATTCAAATTCACCATCACCGATTTCAACCAAACTCAAAATTCTGATAG
>CABFVX010005920.1:0-45287 GCA_902151425.1 Timema shepardi
AGTTTCGGAGCCTATTCATTTCAAACAAACAAAAAATCAAATCTTTCCTCTTTATAATATTAGTATGATATATATATATATATATAATTAAGAAAGTATATGACAATTAATCTTATGGGGTAGAAATGAGGAAGGAAGCATTTAAAGGCAATCAACCCGCATTTGTGTGGAAGGAGAAGGAAAAGCCATATAGAGAAACACCACCCTCAATAGACCTGACCGGGATTCAAACCCCGATCGCCCAATCTTGAGCACACTAGTCTAATACGATATTGAGGTGTTAGAACACTACGATACTGTAGTGGGCTGGGACATATTTACCCACAAAATCGACCTAGGATGACAGTCTATCCTTTGTTATCCCCTCTCTCCCCACAGGCAGTTTCAAACTTATTTTAAGTGCGCAACAAACTTTCTAAGAAACAGTATTACCATCGCTGTACAATTTACATCACGCAAGTAATCATGTAACTGTGAATATTATTTTTAATAAAATATCTTATTTCTTAAAGTTAAACTAATTTTTATTTATTTCCCTCGGCCTATTATAAAACTAATTCGCAGTCAATATTTAATATGTCATTTACAAAAATAAATAAAAATAATTTTAAGGTGTAGTAAAATTTACAACACGCAACTGCTCAGTTAATATTTCAAGCGCGTGTGACCGAAGGCTAAGTATAAATAAAAAGTAATTTAAAGTTGCAAGTGGTTCGCCTCGGGGCTCGGCTCGCAGCGCCGTCCAGTGTGTTTTGAGCCGAGCCTCGTAGCATCCTTTGATGTTTGTCAAAATACCGCTTACTGGGCTGCTGCCAGCATTCCGACGAACCCATTTAACCAACGTTAACGAGGCTCAAGCTTGAAGCTCGGCTTGAGGCTCGGTTCGCTAGTCTGGACGATGCTTCAGACTGGCATGCTGATGACGGGAAGATCAAGGCTCAAATATCGGTCAGGTCTACTGTGGTTGTTTTTTCCTCGTGGTTTCCCACTATCCTTCTACGCGAATGTGAGTATATTATCTCTAATATGCTTCCTTCCTCATATCTCATTAGAGTAGTTATAATATGCGTTCAACCTTAACAGGAAGTGAGACGCGGTGATAAAAAAAAGTTGGGGGATAAGGGAAAATGGTACCATTTATACTCATTTAGGTTTGAATACTCGTATCACGGATGTAAATCGTTGCACCAGCTCTGCCATTGGAAACATATCTTCTTGTAAAGTTTTGGTTGTAAAGCTAGTGTTTTTTTTTTAATTTGATGAAAAAAAGAAAGATTAATTAGAGAAATGCATGCAAACACTACGGCTAGTAAAACTCGGTGTTATATAGATATATAGGCCTAATTTAAATATATTGTTATTTACTTACTCTATGCCACTAGGAACTCGAAAATTCACTCCTCCAATTATAAGAGTACGCCGCCTACCCCTGAGCTAGTTCTATCCAGTCCACCTCATTACACACACTCTCTTTCAGGTTCATTCTAATGTTATCATCACATCTTTGTCTAGGTCTTACCAATGGTCTCTTCCCTTTGAGTTTGCCAGTCAATACCCTGAAAACTGTTCTAGATTCTTCCATTCGCGCTGTATGTCCTGCTGACCGTAATCTGCGTTATTTGATCATCTTAATAATGTCTTGTGATGAGTATAGGTATGTAACTCATCATTATGTGACTTCTTCCTCCTATCATAAGCACCTTGTTTTTGAACACTCTAAAATTGTTTAGCCATGTGAGAGATACCTTAATGCTGATGCACACAGAATGCTAAGCTAATCTAAGCTAAGCTAAGCTATGCTAAACTAAGCTAAGCAATGGTCCTTCTTTTCATTCCAGAATTCAGTGTTGTTTCTTTCTGGTATGCTCCAGTGAACTTTAGTTATGATGGCGTCCTCTAAAATGTCTTGTTTGAGTTCATACTGAGGCATCCTTAATTACATCCTTACTGTTAGCAGCTGTTTTGAAAGTTGAAGAAAATTTAGGCGGTTGAGGTTTGACTTGTCCAATTGACGCTTCCACTTTAATACAAAAACATGTATTAAATATAAAACCTAAATAAAATAATACTTAAACGCACGTGAAACAAACTGAAAACAAAACGTCAACACTTCCTTAGTTATTTTTACCATAACAGCACTGCGTCTGTTCAACACGGAGCCAAAAATGCGTTACGCGCATGCGCAACTTAAGATGGCTCAAGATGGAAATGGAAAAACTGCCCGGCCAGCAATCGAAAAAAACATAGCTTGGCGTAGCAAAGCATAGCTTAGCTTAGCTTTCTGTGTGAACCTACACATTTAAATACATGGTCTGCTATTTTTCTAAAGAGTTAGCAGAGCAAATCTTAGCCTAGCTTAGCGTTCTGTGTGAATCGGCCTTAAGAGTCCATGTTTCACAACCATAGAGACCAACGTATAAACCTATGATTTTGTATATTCTGAGTTTTACATTCCTTGACAGCAGGGAAGATGTTGACAACTTACTGACTGAATAATAACATGCGTACATTTCCTGACTGTAAATATATTGTAAAATTTTAGTATTAATAAAGTGCGTAAAACTTTTAATTTACCTTACATGTTTGTTTCCAATTTATGAGACTTGTGTTTATTTCGGTTCAGATGCATTGAAGTCATCCATCTCACAATGCAGTTTCCTGTCCTATCTCAGAGGGAAAAAAATTGGTTAGTTTTATTAGGAACTTTTCCTCATAAACCTATTATATTAAATTGGATACGTTAAGTCGTTAATAGCATCATTTTGTCACTAAAACACGACTCACAAACCAACCTAAGCTAAGCTTGTAAACTACCTCTACATAGACAATTCTATCTCTAAGAATATCAGTATATACAGTACGTTGTAGGACGAGCCCATACACAGAAATAAAGAGCTCCCGGTATCGAATTAGGCACTCCTATACTTCCTAGTTACATCCAAGGGTAAGGACTAAATAATTTCTTCAAGAATGTTTAGACTCTTATTGTAACAAGATCACTTTTGCAGTCCTCCTTCCTTCTCTCTCGACCTTCAAAGCCTACCCACGATTATACACAGTTTATAAAATCCCCCTTCCTCTCCCCCGTTCTCTCGGCTTCCTTAACTCTTTGAGCTTAGAGAGCATGCGGGTAGCAACGCCCTTTGATGGAAGTGGAATTATTAAGAAAAAAAGATAAATCTCTAAATATAGATAAATAGAGAGATAATTTTTCTGTAAACGGAATATTAGAGTTCAAGAGTTAGATGTCCACACGAACGGATCCATCATGCAGGCAGTCCAATCAATTTGAAGATCAGTGTGAGTCTATTTTGGGGGTAAGTTTGAGTCCAGTCTACCGGGGTTTGAGTCCATTCAACCGGGGTTTGATACTGGTACAGCGTCATTGGGAGGTGTGTGTACGGTAAGGGCTGGGGTTCCATGGTGCAGTCTACGCATCAGAGGCTGGTACAGAATTGTATCAGTTGATATTAAGAGGAACAACTTCTGGAGAATTTATGAGCCAGATAACGAAAACGGGAGCTATATTTTGCTGTCTGTAATTTTTTTCCAACAATATTGAGTTTGAGTATCCCACACGTGCTCCATTTATGGTTAATTAATACCAAATAACAATATCTGAAATAGCACTCACAGCTCCCTATGTATATGAAGTATTCTCTTGTGCCAGAATAAGCTACCAATCAACCAACTTAACGAAATATAATGAGATGGCTATGTTTTAACGGGGTCATAATTTGTGCATGAATTAAGGCTTAATGAAACAATTATTTTTTAAAAGTGAGTTTTAACGTTGCAATAGAATTTGCGTTAACTAGGGCTTAAAGAAACGGAATGAAAAGGGTACATTTTAACGGTGTAATACAATTTCCGTCAGCTAAGGCTGAAGGAAACACAATGAAAGGGCGAATCTTAACGTTGCAATACAATTTGCCTAGTTTAAGGACCAACTCCTAGAGATTTTCTTGCTAGAACAATTTTTAAAAGAATCAAATTAAAAAGTAGATTCAAATAATTTGTGTACTCATTATATTTTAAGTATACTGTAGCCCGCTTTGGTGGCCACATGAATTAAGTTGTTGGGTACTCTAACAATAGACTGGACAGACGATGATGGGTATACCAGAGCTTGAATCCCGGTAAGGTGTACTGAGAGTGATTTTTTCAAAATGGTTTTATACTATTCCTCCATTTAAATTTGGGTCTACTTCTTCTAAATTAAATCTTTCTCATCCCTAACACATTGACAATGCTATCATTTTATCCTCGCCTTTTGATTAATTTAAATTTGCAATATGCATGTTAAACTGAGTTTCAATGATCTATTATTATTATATCGTGTAATGTAAAGTTTATTTATGGTTGTTGCAAATGCATTTCACTATCCTTGTATTTTCTCTAGACTGCGCGATATAGATAACAGTGCATTTGAAAAATAAATCTTTCCTTTTTGTCTGAGCAGGTTTTTCCAAATTTCTAAACTAAATTAACCAGAAATCTTTTTAGGGTGAACTACTAGGTTGAGATAATCTTATTTAAGATGGCTTACCGTTATAAAATGTCACTGCATGATTCAAGATTTCTAATTTAATTTTAAGTAAAATATAAGATAGTTAGTGCATGGATTTTTTCACCTGTTTATATAAATGGTGGAATAATAAAATGTCATATTCGATGTAAGAAAATAATGTAATCAAGTAAGATGATCCTATATATTATTTATGTTGCTATCATCCCTTTTTCACAACTATTACAAAGCCTACATCGATGAATAAGGTATCAGTGGATATGATTTTTTTACCGACTTCTGACATAGCCTATTCAGTTTATGGTAAAACACATTATTTGTTTAAAATTTAAGTTAAAAGAAAACTCTAACAATATGGTTGTATCAATTACCGAAAATAAACTCTCTTTGCTATTGTGTGTATATACTTCACTGAGTATTTAATTTCAACAACCCAACAAAAGACTAAATCATTTTTTGAAAGCGAAGGGGGGAAGAGGAAGGTTGAATGTGCGAAAGTTTTGCAAGGTTTTTTTTGTATACTTTATTGAAAACGAAGATTTTTTTAAATATTAAATTTACAACGTCAACTAAACTCTAAAATTTACCTAATGATAAATTAAATATGTTATGCATCACAATATTGTCCCTCCAGGAAAACAGTCAAATGAACTCTGAGCCTCTCTACCCTAAATACTGCCGTTTGGGCCCAGTTGACCCTCCAGACATTTACTACTCAACAAACCTACCATCCCACCCACAAAACTTTTATTAATATTATTATTATTTAGCACCCCGTCTTACTATCTGTTCGGGTTATACGCTTTAAGTACTAATTATGCTACTAGATTAGGAATTGGGAAGGTTAAATTTAGAGGAAGTGAACCCACATTTGTTTGGAGGAAGAGTGGGAAATCATTTAGGAAAAAACCTGCAGTCCACCTGACCGAGATTCGAACCTTGATCTCCCCGTCCTTAGCAGTCGAGCTCAACACGACAAGCGCGTTAGCCAACTACGCCACCGAGGCGGGTGACACAAAACTGATACCACAACGCAAAGCAACTTAGCTTAAGAGCAACATCGCAATATTACATTATAAACATGAGATTTAAATGTTTCGTTTGAACAAGGACTATTAATTTTGTTTAAAAAAAATTAATACCTTAGATCTAGTATCAAACCTAATGGTTTTTATTGATCCATAAGTCAAAGATCTATTACTTAACATGTCTGTATATATTTTTTACAAAATTGACAGCTACGGAAATGCATAAACTCAAATGACCTTTTATTAAGTAACACATCTTACTGCCCATTTGAGTTATACGCTATGTACTAATTGCACTAATGGTTTTAAGGATCATGAAGGTTATATTTATAGCAAGTGTGCCCGTATTTTCGTGGAGGGAGAGAGAAAAGCCAATTTGAATAAACCACCCTCAGTACACCTAACCGAGATTAGAATTTCGATATTCCCTTCATCGGAAGTATAGTATACTGCGAGAGTAGCGCGTTAGACCATGTGGCCTCAAAATTGGGTGCATGGCCTTATTAATAAAAACACTAATATTCACACTGACTTAATAAATTCGAACGCTAATACATTATTTATAAAAATAATAAAATAACAAAAACATGTGAAAAAACTTGACACCTCAAAGTATAAATATTTTTTACACTTAGACAACTATAATCTTTCGCCAGAAAAAAAATGTGGCCTTTATTTGGCTCGAATACAGATTTTTTTCTTCTCCCATTGAAATTTATTTAGAACACGCCTCAAGTTTTGTAGCATAGCGAAAGAAAAACATAACAATGTTGATATATTTCTTCCTCAACTTTTTTTTCCACCCCGTTTCTCGACGAAGGCATCTCAGGAGACGTATTCAATAGGACCTTGTTAAAAGTTTTGTCAAGTTTTCCGATATTGTGTTCAATCATGTTGAAACACGAAACCCCATGTATGTAATATGGACAATAAAAACAAACTTTAGTAACAGAATCCAATATGAGTGAGACCTTTCATTCTCGATAGGCCTATTTAACGTTAATTTTTGTTTTGTTTATGTTTGTTGTAATAGCTATACGGCAGAACTGTAAGAAGAAGTTGAGACACTGTTCGGTAATAAAAACTGATTCTTCAAAATAGGCTGACTGGTTTATTTCTACAAGGAAAATATATTAATCTCGTTAGATTATTATTATTATTAGCAACGTGTCTTACTACCTGTTTAGGTTATAAGCATGTCTTCTTATTACGATAGTGAGCTAGGGATCAGGATAGTAGAATTTTAGAGGAAGTGTACGCGCAATTGCATGAAGGGAGAATGTAAAATAATTTAGGGTGAGCCCCCCTCAGTATTCTCGATTTGGATTCAAACACCGATCTCCCTGTCATCGGCAGTCTAGTCTAACACGAGAGTGATGCCTTGGACTATAAAGCCACCGGGGCAGGTTTGCTTATTTTAAAGTTTAAAAGTGTTGTTTCATATGTTATCATTTATTTATTTCTAACTGAGCTTTACAACAATCATAATATATTTGTATGTGTTACCGATAGTTTTTAAGACACCTTTTACATCCACAAGTATATTCATTCCAACACACTTTTTAAAATAACTTGTTTTCTTAACTAAGCCACTTGATGGTCCACACCCTCCCTGGACTATAGTGCCCCCTCCACCCACTGTGCCACCAGGACCAAACATCCTTCTCCCCCGCTCCCCCTACTAAAAAATGTGCGCTCCACCGAGCATTCTGTGAAGTGAGAAGGAGGTCCCGAATTAATGGCACCAGCATCACGGCAAAACCGTGGGCTTCATACGCTTAAACAAATGAATCGTGGCTCGCTCGGTAAAACCACGCTCTTCACTAACAACCGAACCAGCGGAGATCATTTGAGAAGCAACCCCTTTAGTTGAGAGAGGATAGGGGAGGATTTCCATGTGTACGGGTTGAAAGGGGCCTATGTGCACACGGAGAAGAGGAAAATATGGTCATTGGAAGTCGCACGCCCCCTAACGGCTTCTTCCTCCTTAACACGTGTTTTTTTTAAAGTTTACCCATTGAGTTAGTATAAGAAAGCTAGTGGTTCATAGATTAAAAAATTACACCTGGTAACGGGAATCAAAGACCTGAATCTTGAATTAGCACGGCAATGCTCTACCAGTGAGATATCCAGGATTCACTCCGCGCTCAGGGTCATTATTCACTCATATGTTAAGGCAGAGTCTTTGATGGACGTGTGGAAATCGTCGTCTTATAATGAGATATCATTTATTACACAGCCACCAGCGTCTTGGGGGTAACCTTCAGGTTTCCGTTAGTACAATGAAATCGTACACGAATATTAATAACATGGAAGAAAGCAAACGTTTATACATTTAATTGTAAAATCGTTTGTTTTCTTCAAAATAGGCCAGAACTAACAGAGAAGGTACCCAAATTTGTATGAAGATAAAGGAGGATATCACTTAGAAAAAAACACCCTTAGCAATTGAAGCTATTTAATCTAGCACCCTTGGGTTCTGACAAGTGCCGGACCAAAAAAAAATCTGGGCCACAGAATTGACTCCTAAGAGAACCTTCTGTACCACCTATGCCTAGACCATAGGCTTGTAATATCACTCTACATACATATAACACTTAAAACAGGAAATAGTACACCACTTTCTACAATTATTGATCTATTTCTAAACATAATTAAGGGCTAGAATACAGCCATAATACCAGCCAAAAATAAGAATGTTTAACCAAAACATCTGGTTGCAGATAGAAACATCTTTGGTGCCTTTGTACTGCTAATAGCAACTCCCTGGTGGCCATCCCTTAAACTAATGGCAGCAGATTCAAAATGTGCCAGACCACAAAATACCGGACTAAGGAGTTTGAACTGTACTGTACACCTGGCTTGGGATCGAACCCTGACCTTCTCGTCACTGGCTAACCAGACTAGATGAGTCTGAAATCTGGTCCGCATGCTCATCGATGAGAGTTGCAATTGCTTACATTGATATTTCAGGGATCTTGATTTTGTTCTCAGGCTAACCGAGCCAAGTTTCCTGACTAAACTTATAAATGCAATAATTTTACCTCAAAATAGTGCCGTATGGTTTTATTTCTCTCTCTTTCTCTTGTGCGAAAGCTCCTTAACCCTAGGGTATGAATCTGGGTGCCATAAAAATAATAATTATTATTATAAAAATATTATTACGTCCAAAATTCATGTTAATAACTATTTAATAAAGGCTTAACTGTCTCGGTGGCGTAGTTGGCTAACTCACTGGTTTTGTGTTGGGCTAGACTGCCTAGGACGGGGAGATCAAGGTTTGAATTTTGTTCGGGTGAACTGGGGTTGGTTTTCTCTAATTTATTTTCTACTCTCACTCCACGTAAATGCGGGCTCACTTTCTCTATATTCTACCTTCCAAATTCCTAATCCATTATCATAATTAATACTTAAGTGTATACTCCGAACGGGTAGTAAAATGTGGTGCTAAGTATTATTATTATTATTATTATTATTATTATTATTATTAATACAAGGCTTAGTGATGAGGAAGATTGTTTAAAGAAAACGCACCCTAATTTGCATTGGCCATTGACGTGCAAATTATCTCCCAGTGCACCCGGCTGAGATTCAAACCTCTATCTCTCTGTCACCAATAAAAGGCAGCCTATTGTGAGTGTGATGCTTTAAATCCCACACTGATAAAGTACTTGGGGTAACTAATAATCTGAAACTAGCTAATCATTGCATTTTCACTCACATCACATGTAATATGTCTTAACGTAATGTACTTGCTTTGCACGTCCAAACCCCCAGTGCATTTTATTTGGAAGTGGATGTAAACTAATGTAATTCCAAAGCCGTTTGTTGATAGGTCTTACCGTTTAGCCACAAGAGACCTCCAAAGAAAGGTCCACACCTAGTTTAAAGTTGCTCCGCCATTTTGAATTTTTTTCGGGGGTTAAAAATTAAAACATTTAACTTTTTAGAATTTTACTGTCGGTTACAGGCTAGAAGCTATAAATTTGCCAAATTTCAAGTTTATAGCTCATCTGGAAGTCAGTAAACATTAATGTCAGAGGGTGAGTTAGCTTTGTGGGTTTATGGTAGTATAATATACATATGTGTGTTCTATTGAACTAATTTATAAAGTCAAACTTGTGAGACTTACTCATAGAGCATATGATGTAATTAAGAACTCAATCATGAGTTTGTTGGATTTGATTATTATTTTCACAGCCGTTTTAACCAAGTGAGATCTAGGGCTTTAACTAAACACAAACCCCACCACAGGGCAAATAATTGTTTCAAAACTAAATGTATGCTTTATAAACTGGCCTAAAAACATATAGAGTATATAGTTAATCTTTCATGGTCCAATATCTAAGCTAAGGGTGTTAGTAAATTAATATCCAAAGACTGAATGTTGTGCCTGTCGTAATAATAAGTTAGATTATAAGGCAATTGAAGGTACTACATGCCTACAGTAGCCCCATAGCTTCTTTGGTGCTGACTGACAGCTCACAGCTGACTTTTTACAGTCAACATTTAGGTATAGACCTAAATTTTGACTGTCAAAAGTGACAGCTGCTAAACACATGTTTTTGAATATCATATGGTTCGGCGTCGGGATACATAATTTGGTCTGGTAACTTTTCAAAACTGTCAGTCAGCACCAAAGAAGCCGTGGGGCTACTGTAGCAAGCCGGTAGTGGAACATAAATGACTTGCCACAGACTGTAAACAGAAGTTAGGCTCTCTTGCTATCTTTAAGTGCAGCTATTCATAAAATTTATAAACCAAATAACTCTTTAAATGTCTATGAACCAATGGACTCCAAATTAACACAAAAAAAGTTTTTATTTTCGCTAATAAAATAATGATAGATAAAATATATGAGTTATCAATAAGTTTAGTTATTTTTAGCTAAGACATTAATTTTACTGTCAACAGATTTTCTTAAAATTATAGCTAACAATTTACCTAATACACTTTTTATTTATTATATGAATGAACACCTATCTTCATTTCGATTGATATGCTTCCATAATACTATTCATAGAGAAATTGTACCACACGATTAAACAAGCTAAACAAGTTAAGGTGGTCACCTCGTTCATCGAAAAAGTATTAATCACTGTCAGGCCATACGGCTTAAAATACAATAGTCTGTGTCGTTTTCTGGAATTACTTCTCTATTCTGTCGAAACTTATACTCCATTTCAACCTTCAACCATAACTCCAAATCCCCCTTTGCCGTATCTATAAGAAAGAGGTTATAGAAAACTAGGCAACTTATTATCTCAAGGTAAATAAAAGAGCTCGCTGCTATTTTTTAAATATCTTAAAATCCTTTGTTGTAAACCCTATCAAAAAATTACTTTATTTGCTATAGGAAGACTAATTATTCTAGAGCCCTTTTTCATCCTGTATAGCTAGCTCTGCAAATATGTTTTAAAACAGGTATTTGAAAATGAGATAATGTCACATTTTTGCACTTTTTTTATTAATGAAATTCCAACTATATGATTGTCAAGGAAAAAGAACCCTCTTGGAATCCTTAGAACTTATTTGGCGTGAGCCATATTTTGAAATAATGCAACATAGAATTAAATATTACGCAAGATCAGCAGAACGTCTACATAGCAGTGTCTCACTTACAGAGGCTACCATGGATTGAAACGAGCAACAGCAAATAGTAGTTTGGAATTGGTGTACTTAAATCACTCTTTTTCTCAGCTATTGAACTTATATACCTCCATATAGTGGCTGAGTTGCCTGGTTCAAGTGCACCAAGGGTTGCAAGTGAAAGGGTATACGGGAAAGGGGGCGTGCTTAAAGTGGGCGGGGGTGTTAGTCATCTGGAGGTGACTGCATCATGAGGACAAGGGAAGTTTTTTTTTGATCCGGCCTTATCAAGTGGAAGGGATGAAGTACGACTTGGAGGGAAGGTCAGGAAAAGGGTGTCGTGAACTGCTGATTCATTTTTTTATTATATATTTTTTGTCTCTTCCTCAAATTTATTTAGTCCTCAAGCGATTTTATAATGAGTAACTACTCTATCTACCTTCTAAACTGGTTAAGAAAGAATTTTGGAACTATAAGTTGATGCTTTTTTTTTAAAGGAAGTAGAATCATTAATCTAAATTTATTATAGTATAACATTTAATATCCTTTAAATTTTACTGTTTTAAATGAAGCAGTGTACTAGGAAATTATTTTTAATACGTTTTATAAAATCCCAATCTCAAATATTTATTATTTTGAATGCAGTACCGTATTGTTCGAATGAACAGTTACAGTTTTTGTAAGTAGTTTTTATACATTTATTTAGCGCAAAAGTGCACCACTAACTATAGACGTAAATATTTTAAAATAATTGTCAAAAATTAAATTTAGACACTGGGATCGAACCTTATACCTTTGACTTAGCTCATCAACAGTGGTGGCACGTGTATAGGCACTGCGGAACTGCAGCACACCCTATTTACACTTGATATTATCGATAACATTTAATATAATGAGTTATTTTTTCTTTAATTTTCTCTTTATTTTTGAGGTACAATATATTCCTTAAGCTTAATGTCAGTATTTCAGTAGCCATCCCCCAGTTTATTAAAAAGATACAAACATCATTGTATGGAACTGTGAGCTTCACAGTGCCAGCAACGTGGTGTTTAACTGTTGTGCGCATGCGCACATAGGAGGGGGTTGGGTAGGAAAGCGTGACTGCCAGGTAGATAGAGCATTGTTGTTCTCGCAGTGCCGGCTCTGGCATGATTATGGAAGGAATTATTTTTTTACTGAGCGTGTGTTGTGCTTAAAAACTGTGTACCATATTCTTGAATGTGATAAAGTGTAGAAGAGTGTAGAGTTAGATTATTATTTTGCTTCCAGCTTTTCTATTTGATCTTTTTTTTCTTCGGTTCCTTTATTCAACAGAAAACTTTAACCATGGCCTTGCATCCACAATAAATAAGTTCTGTGACTGTAATTGAACATCAACAGTTTAAGTTTTCACAGCTATCTCTCCATGAGAAGGTTACAGTTAAGAAAAGAGGTCTTTCAACACCTGACATTCTAATATCTCAGCCAGGCAAAAACAACAACAAGAAATATATTCGTAGCTTTAATTCCGAATGGTACCAACGGAAAAGTTGGCTTTGCGGCTGGAAGTAAAAAAATGCACTATTTTGCTTCCTGTGTTAGCAGCACCCCCACTAATTTTAGCTACGAGCCGCCACTGCTCATCAATGCTCTTACCGGTGATATATCTAGATTCATCTAGTGATCAAGGTCATATAATACTGTAAAATTAGCACCAAAACTGCAATAGTAAGCAAATAATTGCGATGTAAGTGAAAATCGGTGGATATAATATAGGCCAATATATCTATTGTTGGAATCAAAAGAGCCACGAGGTGCAGGGTACCTGCTTTAGCAGTTATTTTGACTAGTATTAGGGCGCGCGTCTCCACCGCTGTCACGCAGATGTTGCAACTACAGTAGCCCCACGGCTTCTTTGGTGCTGAATGACAGCTCACAGCTGACTTCTGACAGTCAACATTTAGGTATATAACTAAATTTTGACTGTCAAAAGTGACAGCTGCTAAACACATGTTTTTTAAGATCATGTGGTTCGGAGTAGGGATACACAATTTGGTCTGGTAACTTTTCGAAGCTGTCAGTCAGCACCAAAGAAGTCATGGGGCTACTGTACGTACTATTGCTCTACACGTGTTCGTTCTGGCAGTTATATTTAGTATTTAGTGCGTGTGGCATCGTGTTATTGTGTTATAAGAAACATGTCCAAGAGTTTACTTAGTTCATTCAAATGGTGTCTTTTAAAATCAATATAACAACTATTTTTAAATGGCTGAAAATTATTTATTTAATTTATGAAGAAAATATTTTAAACGAGAGTGTTAATGCTAGTGAATATGTGGTGGAAACTTTGATAAAATGCAGTAAAAAAAAGAGCAGATGGCAAACACCATTTATTAAAAGGCCTAATTTCTCTTGTTGGTCATAGGATCCGTAGAAAACATTGTACAAGACCACGTAGAATTTTTGCAGTGAAAAGAAAAAAAGTGAAGATATAGCTTCAAAAAACTCGTCAAAAAACTCATCAAAAAAATTAAATTCTGAAACAATTTGTTATTTCAATGAAAAATATTATTATTGTACAGAAATCATTACACATAGTTTTATAGAGCTTGAATAGAAAAAAACAGGCGCATATAGAAAATTATGGAGCCGATATTATTATTATTATTATTATTACGGAAAAAACCCATGTTTAAAAATATTGTTCACGAGAATTTAAGTGAAAACTGGCATAACGATAAAAAGGAAAATGAAACCGAAGAAAAAAATTAGACTTGTTTAAAAAGCAGCTGAAGTGTGATGAGCAAATATTGAATGTATGATATATGATTCTAGTTCTTACTCTCATAGCTGTGAGATTTTAGACGACATTGACATTCCGGAACCTTTAAAGATGTTATTGGAAACCACTATCGTAAAAAAAAAATGGAATTTGAAAAATCTGGAGAAAAAATGTACTAACTAATATTGTTCATATCATCTTAGTATCTACAGTTAAAATTAGATCCTTTCAGTCACCCTTACAACTTATCCTAGCAATGTTTATTTGAAAATAAAATGGATTCATACAATTTAATTGACATGTTTTATAAATTAACACTTTACTATTCTTATAGAGATGTAAAAATATTATACATATCAATATTAATGGCACCACTAGAATAAATTGAGCCTGCAGCATTTGCACAGTATTTTTTATAACTGTGACTTCACTATAAATACTATTGACGGTCATAATACTTTCCACAAAATGTTTGGTATTTAATGTATAATTCCTAATATTTCAGTGTATTGTTTGTCGGGCACGATTAAAAAATGCTCAAAAATAAATTAATATGACATTATTGAAAAAAATAGAATTGCACAATTATCTTTTGGAGGATTTAAATGTTCTTTTAACCTCAACAAATTATTAAAATGAAATACCATCTCCATATGATGCTTTATGGATGACTGGAAGGTTTAATGGTTTTTAAAAAAATGTCTGGATGGCAAGGATACGCGGGGAAAAAAATCACGTGTAAAGCACCTTATGATCAATCGAGAATAATATCTTATGATGTTCATAATTGCTCCCACGAGTGACTATAACACTATATACACATCTATAATGATGTCTGTCGGAGAATCAAAGAGATCAAATTTTAAAACAACATGTGTGGCCTTTGACCAATTTTATATATGAAGGCTGTGGATGTAGTGCTTTCTGCTCAGCCAGATTCTGAGTTAAGTAGTGGCATAATATTTGGAAGTTTCCATTTAATAATGCCACTTTTAGGTTGCATAGGATTTATCATTGAAGGAAGTGGTCTGAGAAAAATAGTAAGTGTCTTTTTAGCACCAATGAACTTGATTTCGTGAATTAAACATTTATGATTTTTCATGACATATCGCAAGTAAAAACAAATCTTGAAGATAATTGTCACATGAAAAATGGAATTATAATTGAAAATAATGGAAAAAATTCCATTTTTTAAGTTATAGATACAATTTTGGTAAGTAGTTAATAAATTTAATTATATATAGTTTTTTGGTATTCATAAAACATAAAACATTCAATATTTATGTTTAATTTCGAATAATTTTAGAAATGGTTTGATGAAATTAGATTAAAAAAATAACATGATAAGCTTTTAAAATCAATATTTAAGTTTATAACAATCAATTATTAATTAAAACTTAGTATATTATATAAATAATGTGTAAATTATATTTGAATAAGACATTATTATGTATTTACATTTAATTTGCATGATAAGACCCAATATTAACATTAAATAGTGATAAAGTTAATTTGGCCGCTTTTAACCTCTTTTATAACACTTTACTACTACTACTACTGCTGCGGTTGCTGCGGCTGCTGCTACTACTACTTCTACTACTGCTACTACTACTACTTCTACTACTAATACTACTTCTACTACTGCTACTACTACTACTACTACTAATACTAATACTACTACTGCTACTGCTACTACTACTACTACTACTAATACTAATACTACTACTGCTACTGCTACTACTACTACTGCTACTACTACTACTGCTGCGGCTGCTGCTACTACTACTTCTACTACTACTACTACTTCTACTACTAATACTACTACTACCACTACTACTACTGCTACTACTACTACTGCTACTACTACTACTGCTGCGGCTGCTGCGGCTGCTGCTACTACTACTTCTACTACGAATACTACTACTACTACTACTACACTCATGATTAGTATATTTTGGGTTTTAATACATTCATTTAGTTATTTCAATATATTATAATTTCATTTGCGTGAATAGATCTGTAAGTTTTAATAAGATATTTAAAATTACCATAAAATGAGATTTTTACACCTTTAAACTTAAAGCAGGTCTCTTGGACTCTTCAGTTTTCTAAAGAGTAAGTGTTCTTAAACATGTCAACAAGTTTTCATTAACATCACGATTAACATCACTAATTATTGAAAGATACACCCATGTTGAAAATCCAGAAAATTTAAATTGTTAGACCTGTGGTCAGCATTTCTATTGTTTATTTCTAAGATTATTTTGAATAAAGCACTAGGCTAAATAATGGTTAAAATTAGAAGTGATAGCAAGGACACTTACTTTAGTGATAATGAAGTAGAAATTTTTGAGATAGAACACTAAAAAACACACAAACACATTTTTAAGGACAAGTTTTCACTGTCACATACAGATTCATCTAGTCAAGAGAGGAGTCTGATGCTCTTGGTTGAACAACAAGGTTGACTGTCAACAGCTTTTTATATTTTTGATCTACCAAGTAAAAATTAACCAAACAGTATGAACACAAAAGAAAGAATGGTAGATAGGAAAGTGATAAAAAGATAGTAATAAATGGGAGAAAGACAAAAAAAGGCAGGAAAGAAAGGAGACAAATTGTATACATTTTAAGCTTATTTGTAATAGATAACTAAGCTATTACTGTAATTTTTCGATTTTTGTAGAAAACTGAGCGAATGATTTAATGTCAACGTTTACTCTTAGAAAATTACTATATAACCTAAATAAATAAGATTACGTGGATGTAAAGTGGTGGACCTGATTCATTTTGAAGAAAGCATGAACAACGTCGTTATGTAAAAACTGTTACTGATGCAGTTATTTCGGGTCTTTGGATTACATTCAGACGTGTCCGCTCTGCTAATGAGAATATATTAATCATATATAGCCACTACATTACGTTAGACTATCTTGTATTGTATAATCTTTATGTGATGTTACTCAGACAACGTATAAACGCTCCAAAGGCCACTGCTTTCAACGCAAGTCTGAATCAAACCTGTGAAAAACTTAACATTTCCTCAAGCTTCCGGTTTGTACGTTTGAAGAAGCTGTACCGCACAGCTTCCTTCTGCTTCCCTACTTGATACAATCCTTCCTGTCTTGTAACCACACTTTCTCTCTGGCTTCTCTCTCCCCTCTTTCGTGCTTTGGAGAGCCCCTCACCAAGGAAGTGTAGAGGGTCCTTCTCTCTACTCTAGTCAGGACAATTGGGACCCACACCCACGGGCTTCATCCTTTCATTCACCTCTCTTTAACCTTCCTTTACCCTTTTTTCACCTTCTTGTCCATAAAAATTCTTCATCTTCTGTGGGGCAAAGACCATCTCATCTTACCCATTTCTTTGGGTCTGATGATTGTTTGGAAAAGGGTGTGATGGTGAAGACACTTCCAGTGGTCTTACAAGGAAACATGGTAATTTATAGATACATCTTTGTGATATAAACTATATTAGATGGAACACGTTTATCGAGCCTTCTACTTAACACCCTAATATTTGAAAGCGGATTTAAAATGAAGAAGATTACTATAATTTTCCATATACCATCTCTGCCCTTAGAGCAGAGAGAACTTCAAAGCTTATAGTCATTATAATCTTAATCAGATTCCATCATCTAGCGTAAATACACTCCATCGTTAAGGAGCTTAAGTATTATTTCCAAAATACCTTAACTATACTTTATTTTCACCTTGAATAACATTTTAGATAATATAAAAAATGGCAACAAAGTAACATTAACAAAAGTTCATTATAATTATCTATTAAGTGTAGAAATATGCCTGTAAAAAATTATAGCTTTATACCACACCCCATATTTTACACATGTATAGGGGTAGATATAGTAGTGGCTTATTTACTGACAGGTAGGGTTATCTTTCTTACCAATTGACTTTAGAAGGGTATATCTGCGCTACTACGTGAGAAACTTGGATGGTTATGTAGCAAGGCATTGTCATAAGGAACTTAGTGGCTACTGGTTTCTAAAAAAAACATGTTCCATCATCAACAAGAGAAATATTGGTTGTACGTGCGTTAGAGTATATTTTGAGGTATAAATGAGGACTGAAGAGAAGGAAAATAATAGTCTAGTACTATTTTATAAACGCCCACACAATTCTAATTTTTGACGACCACTTGGACCACTTGAACTTAAGATTTTGATAAATGTCAATGTTTCATGATCCCTTGAAACAAAAAAAAGTATTTTTTGCAATAACATTGTACTGGAGCCAAAACCATTCTACTTGCGGGGCTAAAATTTGATATCTAGAGTTTTCATAAGGTTCTTTCAAAGAGTTTTTGAATTAGATATATAATCCTAAAATTAAAGATAGCTTAATTATGGTAAAAAACAAAAAACAAAATATATTCTTTCAAAGTTGGCTTTAACGATTTTTATTAAAGTTATTATGTAGGCATTATCTAATATTCAAAACAAAACGGTATTTCTCATTTTCCCACTTAAATAACTTTGAGGGTACTTTAAATAATAGGAAATTTACAATTGTGCTCATATATCCATAGCTCTTTGAGATATGAAATAACTTAATTGCGAAGACTATTAAACATAAGAATTTTTTATTTGAAAGATAATTCTATAAAATCAGCAGTCTATAATCATATATAATCATATATATATATATGTGTGTGTGTGTGTGTGTGTGTGTGTGTGTGTGTGTGTGTGTGTGTGTGTGTGTGTGTGCGTGTGTGAGGAAATCTTTTTAATAGGGAGTTGCTTGATATGCTCTTCGTCGGACGGGTCTGCTCCTCTTTTCTCAAAGTTTCTGTAACAGTGTACATCATTTAACTTACGCTTTGTATTAGAATGTAATGCTCTTTTTTCCACTATATTTCTGCAACATTGTATAAAATTTTCTTCACATATCTTACTAGTTCTAAATACATGCTTCAACTTTTAGGTAAAGAAGCGACAAAATCTGTGAGGGTTCATCATGTCATCTTTTTTATATACACAAGAAGTCGTAATTTATTCGTGCAAACACCACGCATATAAGATATACTGTCTTTTATTTTTACATTTATAAGACTACGAGTAAACAATAAGAGGCCTTATATTTTTTAATTGATGATTAAGTTGTCATGTCCACATTTATTTCCCAGAATTTCTGCCTAATCTCAATCATATTTTAAGTATATCAAATTTAATCTTAAATTATGAAATTTCAGAAAGGGCTAACTTGATATTAAGTTCAATATAAAATATCTACCTGGTGAAATATCACTTTTTAAGAAGAGCTTATGGCTAATCCCACGTTCCATTTGACTAGTAGATATTTAACCATTAAAATTATTCACTATTATAGGTACTCTTTTACTCCAAATTAATAAAAGAATTATAGTTCATTTTACTACCTTAATAAAATACTTTTAAGTTTACTCTACCTACTAAAGTATGTGTTTTACTTTTATGACGCAAAAAATAACATTTTTTATTACTCCTATAATGTTATAAAAATTATGGGTGGCATTGTGGAAATTCTGACTTGCATGCAAACCTTTAAGGGCCATTTCGAAAATTCAGGTTTTAAGGAACGTAAAGTTTTGGTGTAGTGTTCTCAATATCACGCCAACAATGGTTATAGTTTTGGACGCAGTTGGTAAGATGGGTTTAAAGTCTCAAGGTAACACACCATATGGAGTGGAGTGTCGATAAGGCACCAGGAATGGCCTTGAAGATATTACCTCATATCGTTCAGACCAAGAAAGAAAAAGAAAGCTTCGCCCCACTAAAAGGAACACGGCTGTTTTCTTGAGAACACAAAAACCCCATTCAACGGTTAGGTAGCACGTACCTCGAATGACGGGAGAGTCTAGAGCAAGAAAAATGCATTAAAGGAATTTTATTTCCTCAAAACTATCTTTTACTGCAACTTTTTTCGCTCACATCTGCACATGGATTATGGAAATGACGTTATCGGTGATTCTCACAACTGTATGAAACACTTTGCATAGCTCTGGATGTAGTCTAGGTTTCATTTATTTATATGTTCTAAAGTCAGAATTGTTAAGTTATTTAAAATAAATTATTTAATAGTGATGGGTTTCGATAGTACAGGGTGTGGTCGAAACAATCAGACGAGTAGTAGTTTGAAATTTAACACTTTGATAAATGTATATTCACTATCTAAATAAAAGCAAACTACATACTACAGTTTTTGAAGATAATGCCACTTAGGTGAGCAGAACTGGTCTTCAGGCAAACCCCAGCACGTTTATCATCACTTTCCTCAGCGTAGATCTTCTAATTGTTTCCATCCAACCCTATATTTAGGTCCTATATAAAAAAATATCCTGAGTATGGTGATTTATATTCTTACTATATTAACAGTTCAGTCCCACACCAGTGGGCATCCGGATAAATACGTTATTTCCATCTTAAGTGGTATTCTGAGGATAAGCAGGCTGGGTTTCTAAACCCAGCTGGATGTTCCGGGTGTGTTTCTCCCCCCCTAAATTCCACCTTCATCACCCTTATCTCTTAGTGTAAATATGCAGATAGTCAGGATGGTTAGTAAACGTGGGAATCAAAAGACCTATGCTAAAAATACCAGATGATTGTGATGATTTCAAGTAAGATTTTTAAATTCCTTTATATCAGAGTTTTTAAACCGGTATAGTGCGGCACATTAGTGTTCTGGGAAGGATCAGAAGGTGTGCCGCGAGAGTTTTGGGGAAGATAAACTAAAGCGAGAAAAAATGTTAGGAGTAAAAACAATTCCTTCTTAAATTATTCATGATCAACACTATTTTTTTAATAACGTAAATATTATCATTTTAGCTACTGAACTCTAAACACAATTATAATAGACATTTTTTGATGATAAAATCCACACTTCCAAAACCGATGGAGTAGCATACAATTTTACTGCCATGTTCAATGTCCCGTGAGTTGAAAAAATAATATCGTTGTGTATTAAAATGCAGAAACAAGGGGGAAGGAAGGAAACTGTTTGAATCTGGGTGGTAGGTCAACTTTATCGTTTTGGTTTTCCAATCACCTGTGTCTTCTAATTTGGGTGTCTTCTAATTTGGGTGCATTTATTTTATTCGCATCAAGTCTATCTAGTAAATAAATCTGTTAAATAAATCTTTAATTTTATCGCATGACCTTAATATTAAAATAAAATTAAATAGATTTCAAGCACTAAATATAGAAACTAAATATTGATGTAAAACTACACAAATGTGAAATTAGCACTTTTTATTCTATTTTTCTATATAAGTCTACAATATATTCGTGATGTTCATGTACAATTTAGAACTAGCTATTCAAGGTCATACCAGAGTAATTCCTAAGCACGCCATTCAACCATTTTGGTGAGGTCTGCGACTGCAATATGAATACGATACTCTCACTAGCTTTGAACCGATGGCTGTTGCATTAATTTTTTAAACATTTTCGCACACCGAAAATATGGTAGGTAGATTTGTTTTATACCCTCCCCCTTTCTCCAACAGGCATACAGAAATGTACACTGCTGAATGGACGCCAACCCAAACTGTCGAGTATAATCTACGCTTCAACGGAGCGCTGAGTGAGGCCAAAGAAGATTAGTCTACTAATGTTTGCTTTTGGGTGAAGATTAATATTAATACGCTTACCTTGAATTTTGCATACTGAAGAAGTAAATTGATTTTCAAAACGGATGGGCCACTTATTATAAAACTTTTACCCCTACTCGCTTAGGAAGGGCAGGAGTATGGGGGAATAATTTGGCCTTAAGCTAAATATATTTTATATTTACTCCCTAGCCATGAAAATTAACTATTTTCCATATGCGTGGGAATATGTGATTTATCAGGGAGAGTTGGACAATTTTTGAGTTTGGGTGACTTTAGTTTCAAATAATGTAACTTTATTTGTATTATCCTATAAAATGTAACAATTTTTTCCCCTGAAAATCGCGTGATTGCTACCAAATAAAATTTGATTTTGTGAAGATAAAATTTGTTACCCTATATGGTCCTTAAAAATTGAAATTAAAAATTATTAATGAACTTCAAGAATATTAAATTTTATAAACCTCCTATTCATTTATTGTTTTTATGGGTTAGACTTTGCTCGTGATGAGAGTATTCTCAACGAACACGGCTAGAACAGAGGCAAAGAGACATAATTAACGTTCGTTTATGTTTCTATTATCAAGCCTTCATCGCCTTCCTCTAAAAGATCTGTTTACCAACTGGTAGCAAACGGGGGGAGTCTATTGCTTCTACCCTCGCTCAGACTAAGAGAGAAAACTATTTTTGTTAAGGTAATGTAATGCACCTTTTCTAAACCAATTGATTTAATAAACACCCGACTTACAAACTATCTCAATTATAAACCACAATATTCAGTCACGATCATCATAATCATCATTCATCACTGTAAAAAAGGAAACCTTAATTTCACAAACTATAACATATCTCTGTCATTTTGGGAATCAATCTCAGGATTCTTAGCTCAGTATGCAGACGCACTAACAACTGAGTTAAGGAGTGGGACAGAATCAGGGAAAGTTGTAGGATGGGGAGAAAACGAAGACAACTTTTTATTTTTAGCCTCGTAAGATATACCGTGAAGCTGTTTGTTTTGGATTGGCATCCATTATCCCTCCAGTTTTGGGAGTAAACTGAACTTTCACGCACAGTCGTAATTCTTTATTCAAATGAGCGCTTCTGTTCGAGATTATTCTAATATATTCGTTTTACTTTGTTATCTTCTTCATCCAAATCTTCTTTCTCCCATTCCTTCTTTAACTCCTTTTCCCTTTTTGTTTTCTCATTGAGAACTAAGTCCCCTTTGGGAACTGTAAATGTAAACAATTTTCAAGCGTTTCTAAGTGCAAATAATTGGAGATAAATAAACCAAGGGAATGTTTTCCTTTTCACTCTTTTTGAGGTTTGCCTGTCATCGGCGTTGGGTAAATATGTAAACATTTGTACAGTAAATAGGGACAGATCAAGAGGGTTTTACCTTCCAATTAGAACTGGTATTATTAACAATCTTGCTAATTTTATATAACAGGCAACTTCCACAGGTAATATTACCAAGGTTTAAGGGTCAAATGAACATTAGTAATAAGTTCAACCTAAGGAAACATGTGTATCTCGAAGCATGGATTTCACAATTTTAATTAATTATTTTTATTAATTAAAACTGGATTGGAATAAATAATATGAAGAGATTTTTTTTCTGTCTCTTTGAAGTAGCCACGCAATCCATTGCGTGGTTACCTCGGGCAACGCCGGGTACTTCTGATAGTCTCAAATAATAAAAATAAGAAGACAAAAGCCAAATATATATACTTAATTATGTTTTATAGAAACGTGATTCATAGTACGTTCATTGTGTCTTGAAAGTCTTATTAATAATGAATTAGTTCACAGTGATACATAATAATTGTTTCTCTCCCCCCTTGAGGTATCTTAAAGTATTTTTTATTCCTTTTAATTACATCATTGGAGTGAAGACCTACTTAAATTGAAACTTTCTAATGACATCGCTTAAGGTGCGACTGAAGAAATTCTATTTTTCATAGGTTGGAAAATTTCTTAAAACATACAGAATAAGATAGAATTAATAATTGGGATGAATTAAACATCGAGAAAGTTTTTTTCAGGAGGGAGGGTTGGTGGGAAGGTTGTTAGCTAAATTCAACTTTCTGCTCTTAAAGATTTAATGAATTTTTGGACCTTGATAATATTAAAAATTAATTCATTTTAGGAACAGGGCAAAAATTAATTCGTCGTTAAAGAAGAGTGGATTATTTAGTATTTAAATGTTGGGTTGAAGTTCTAAATTAGTGCGATGGAATAAGAATTATGAATAATTTAGTCGAGTGGATAAAGCCATTGAAAATTAAATTATGGTTTGGGTTTACAAAATATTGCTTTTATTTACACAACAAATGTGGCTCTCAATAATAATTATTTATTTATGAAAGTTTACATTATACAATTATTTGAGGTATTTAGTACCACTGGTACAATCATTTCAAATTATTGTCACGTAAGCTTGTATCCAACTAGCAGAAATACTAGGAGTGACTACCCAGGGAAGGGCTTTTATTTTTCTTATTTATGTACTTATACTCTACAAATATTATATCTTGGCCAGTCTGACAATTTGAGAGCTACTTATGCTAATTTTATTCAATATATTATCAGAGGTTGAGTAGTAAAAATATTGAGACTTAATGTTAAAACTAATTTTTAATAGCCTAGTGTTGGGGAGTTTGGGTTAATACAGAAGGATTTTGTTGGAGGCAAATCTATATTAAAATCACCAGTTAAAATAACATCGTAATACACCAGTAATAATCGGTCAAATAGCGTTTATATTATATTAATTTCCGAGTACGGAATAGTTGGTGGTTTGTATGGAACCTCAAATACGGGCTTGAAATGTTTATAGCTAATTTATACTCGCAGTTATTTTATTTTTAGTCTGAAAATGTATCTAGATCTATAGCCGTGAGCCAAATATTTGGCTTTATTTAAAGACAAACACCACCTCCCACTCTTACGACTACCCTGTCACGTATTATTATTATTATTATTATTATTATTATTATTAGCACCGCTTCTTACTACCCGTTCGGGTTATACTCACTTACGCTAATGTGTAATAATAGGGTGATTGTGAGATGAAATGAAGGACCTACCGTTTAACTTGGGATCCGAAACACGGTGGAGACCTGGGATTCCACACATTCACAAGTTGTGATTAATACACGTCTTGTCAGAGGTTAAGGGAGGGTCTGGTAGTCAGATAAATCTGTGCCGGGACCGAGTATTGAACCCCGGACCCCATCACAGAAGTCTGACACCTTATTGTATATATATATATATAAGGGAATCCGCTATTAAAGCCCATATAAAGTTTCAGTAACTGTACAAATATCTGTATTGTCACTCACTAAGCTAGCTCATCAGTCATCAATACTACGGACTAGAGTTTTAAAATTCAGATGTGTTACACAGAGATTTGAGACAGTACCTGAAGGTAGATACAATATATTATTTGTGGGTGTTAACGACCTTGTAAGGGGAGTTTATGCGGCTAAATGGAAGGGTTGGAATGCCAAGCCAGTGTTAATGTCTTGCATAAAGGTCACCGGTCTGGGGTATAATTTGCTGAGGCCACGTTTCCAAAATTAGAACATTGTGATAATATATCATAAATAGACAAACATAAGATAAATTAAGATTGTGCAGTTATTGTTGATAAGTAAACAAGTAAAGAAATTAATCAGTTAAAGCTAAGACTAATATAATAGATCCAAACAACTAGAACTAAAAATTGAATAAAATTAAATGAAGGAATGATTTGCTTAAAATTAAATTTCTTGGTGAAACACGAGTTCTGTTTGACTAGAACTAAGTAAATAAAATAACAAATTGCAGAACAATATATAAAAAATGCTGATAACTAAATATTAAATTAAGTAAAATAAATTGTGTTATTGATAAATGAAAAAATAAAATAACTTCTGTTATTGTTAACATGAGAAACAACCTTACTTAATTTAGGCTTGTTCTTCTTGAAAAGTTACCTTATAGTTGAGCTCACTTTTACAAGGTTTGACAAATAGCATAAACTTAAGATAAATTGTCCAAACAGATTCCACTCCAAACTTACTGATAGCGGCCTGCATGAACCTCTGCAGTAAGATGTGTTTCTTATTGTGGTGCCTGTTCCCTTCAACAGTTAATTCTTTCAGAATACTTCACCCTTGACTCAGTAGCTGTTGAGCTTCACTATTCTCGGCTGGTAAACTCCCCCCCGCCTTATTCCAACACAGTGGCTTTGATCAATATCTTATTATTATTATTATTATTTAGCACCGCGTCTTACTACCCGTTCGGGTTATACGCTTTAAGTACTAATTACTCTAGTGGATTTGGTATTGGGAAGGTTGAATTAGAAGAAGTGAACCCGCATTTGCGTGGAGGGAGAGTGGAAAACCGTTTAGGAAAAAAACCTCAGTTCACCCGACCGAGATTCGAACCTCGATCTCCCCGTCCTCAGCAGTAGAGCTCAACACGACTAGCGCGTTAGCCAACTACGCCACCGAGGCGGGTTTTATCAATATCAATGTGGGAAAGATCCACCCCCATTTTCTTCGCCGTTGAAAGGACACACACATAAATTTCCTCTCTGGGGACTCTTGAACACCAAAAATGCAATTACTCAAACGTCGTCGATATTTTTCCATTGCATCATCTCTTCTTGCGCATTCCTGTTGTAGTGATGCTATTTCTTTCATTGCCGACACAAGTTTGAGTTTCAGGTCTTCAACACAGCGGCCATTAAAGTCCGTCATTTCTTTGAGAACCTCGACTACTCTTCGGGTAACTATTTAAGTTACAGTTTCGGTGATTTCTTCTCTTTGCTTTGTGGACTTCAAGGAATCAGCAATTGTTTTTCGTACCACCAGATGAATACGGCAATGGGTGACCTGGTGGTCTAGGGGTAAGGTGTCAGACTTCTATGCTGGCGTCCGGGGTTCAATCCTCGGTCCCGGCAAAGATTTATCTGATTACTAAACCCTTCCTTCACCTCTGACAAGACATCTTGTGAATGTGAGGAATGCCAGGTCTCCACCGTGGTTCGGATTCCACGTTAAACTGTAGGTCCTTCATTTCATCTCACAATCACCCTACCATTNCACGTTAAACTGTAGGTCCTTCATTTCATCTCACAATCACCCTACCATTGCACATTAGCGTAAGTGCGAATAACCCGAACGGGTAGTTAGATGCGGTGCTAATAATAATAATAATAATAATACGGCAATGATCTTATTCACCCTTGGTTTCACCTACTCTTTCAAGTATAGCCTGGGCGTAAGTCAACTTTCTTTTGATTGAATATTTAGGCTTATATCACACTGTGATGTCACGGAAACTCTGCTGGCAGCAATGCCGGTTACAAAACAAAGAGACAAAGGGTGCATTATTCATCTGAAATCGGTGCCAGTCAGGCAAAGATGCCAGTATAGGTGACGAGACAATGTACTATCTAGTGGCAACGCTGACATAAGAAAACATGGTCAGGGTGGCATACTCCACAAATGTCATCAGAGCTGCCGTGGCATCAAAGTGTGATTACAATAGTTCTTATTTTTACTTACCATTATGAAGAAAAAATAATGTTATAGATTTAAACGTATTACAAGTAAATTCACAGGAACAACAACAGCCGAATTTAAAAGAACTTCTTGCACTACAAAATGATGTAAAATTTATTTTTAAAACCTACGAGAAAATTACCTAATTTAACAATAAACATGGAGTGAAAACTATACACTCTACTATTTCACTTAATAACTTATGCTGTACTTTAACTATGATTTATATGCTCTTAATATTTTTTGCTTCAAAAAAGGTTTTTTTTTATATAATCAATTAATTTAAGTTTGGTTGATTTAATTATCAATTTGGGGATAAAAATCACTCTTGGACATAAGTCTTATTTCGACTACGAATGCTCACTATTGTATTCAGATTGCCATAGTAAGGACCTCATCTAGATGTTTAAAACATTTTAAAATATAATCTAATGTTTTATACGTCTTTCCGTGTGCTGCGTATTCGTCACTTTTGACACCGTCAACATAAATATTGTGAGCAACTTTTGTCAATGTTTAGACTACAATTATTTTGTATATTTTATAAAATAGTATCTGACTTTATAACTGCTAACGCCAAAGTCTAAACATTCAGTCAAACATTAGTACTTTCCAAAAGCTAGTTGCTTAATTCAATGTAAATAAGTTTACAGCAAGTTAAACCACATTAAAGGAAAGGGAATGTAGGGCAAATTCAGTGGTAACTGATAATTCTCATAGGTAAAACAACCCCCGGTACACATGGGCGATATTTGTAAATTGATGTCTGACACCTTATTCACGCCGATTAACTTCTCTGTTAAAGAGGCCTGGTCTTAACTCCCGACATAAATTATCTCAATTTTTAAACAATAGAGCCTATGTTGACCATAGGGCAGAATACTACGTCTGTTTTAACAGTATTAGGTTAATTTGTGAACCGTGGACCGATTTGATTAATGGGTTTAGAAAGTTTCCGTTAAAAATACCTTTGAAAACATTTAACTTCATCCTCCCCGGCACGTTATTCTGCAAGGCCACCAGTGCAAGCGCCTAACGAAACTTGTTCTCAGACACAACGTATCTTAAGTTCCAGGCATGTTGCAAAGTTTAAAAAGTCCTGTTTTGCATAGTTTCTCAGTTATTGGAAGAAGATACCGAATGTGTTTATGTCATTCCTACACTGCAGATTATGGCCATTTGGACGACCAATGTCATTAAATACTATGCAGTGTACTAAATAATTCCCCTCGTCAGTACATTATTAATTTAAAGTTATTATAACTAAGTGTTCGTATTTTTAAACGGGAGCATACAAATTACCTTACCACAAACCGTATTAAATGAATATATAATGAATTCCAAATACTTTGGGTTCTCATTTACACTTTTGGAAATTATTTTGACAGAACACATTGTAATATAATATGATAGTCTTGTTTGGTATAATATGTCGTGGCACTAGTTTCGTATATATAATCGACAAGGATTTATAATTATACCTATTTTTCCATTTATTTAGTAGTTCACAGGAATAACACTCATATACAAATTTAACGGATTTATTAAACATTATTTTAAATGTAGTTTATATTAAGCTTACATTATTGTACCATACATTATCAATGATACGCTCACATAGATGCTATTGAAATTGGCATTTCAATTTATTATTGAATAAATTATATAATTGCATATAACTTAATGACTACACCAATAATATACGGTAGCATAATAATAAAAAAATTTAAAGTATTAAATGATTAAGTATCTGTTATGGAATTCAACCAGGAATTCAAATGGCAAACAACAAATAAATTCAGTATTCCCTATTTCTATCTTTTACTCACTAAAACGAAAAATACGCATACACTGAAGAACACTCATTAACTTCAATACTGACACGCGTGCCAAATTGAGCATGCAAGGGGAACTCGACCCCGAATAGAAAATACCGATTTATAGAACACCTCTACTAGGGAAAGTTTCTTCAAGGAAAGGCTGCAGTTATGCGAAGGGACTAAGTATCCAGGAACTTACAGAACTTTATCCCATCCCCTCTCCAACAAGTAATCCTGCAGGAAAGGTTGGGAGAGGGGCAGATAATGTTTTGGATTGGCCTATGGAAAAGGGGAGTGGAGAGGTGGCAGAAGCGCTATGCCCCCCAAGTAACTGTCGGGCTGTCCGCTTTCCGACTCGACCCCGACACAATCAATACGACACTTCACATTTCCTGGCCATGGAGCTTCCGTTCGGTTCCCCCTTACCCTTCTCTCCTTACCCCTCCGCTCCACCCCCCACCAACACCTTTCACAAACTCCTTCCTCATCATAGGTGTGCTACGGAATCCTCTCTTCCCACATGGCCTGACGTCCATGACGTTGGACCTCAGACTTTCAAAAATCATGTTTTGATGAATGCAATCATGTTGTCTTTCGGATTGTTCTACTTAAAACTTAGGTTTTTTTTGTAGGCCCTTAATGTTATGTTAACATTGAGGAATCCATCTTCACGTTAGATCCTCCACTTTTCAAAATTGACATTTTTATGGTTGTGATCATTTTTCCTGGGTTGTTCCGCAAATACTTTTTTCTGTTCCACATTTTTTTCTTGTACAAACGAGATGTGAACTTATGGCGTGCTTATAACCTGAACAGGTAGAAAGATACGGTGATAAAAAACTAAAAAAACTTGGAGATACTTTGGGTTTATATGTGAGGTGTAACTACACGGTAGCCCCATCTGTTTATAAAATTGTATTTATTTTTTGTTGCAATCGTTCACTCCCCGTTTGTTCCGGATTGTTCAGTAAATTGTTCACAGCTTTACTCGCTGATTAGATAGCGTGATGGGTATATTGAGTCTCTATAATCTTTTTAGGAATGTAGGTAAGTGACGGATAGCAGAAGGTAAACATTGGCTGAAAGTATTATTAGAAGCGTTTAATATTTATGAGGACTACTTTTATTGATAATATAGTATTACAAAGCACATAATAATTATTTTCAACTAGTCTGACATTATTGACTTTCAACCAACGTTTGCAATAGTTGTCACTTACCTACACTTCTATCATAGATGGAAGATAGCCTACCATGTTCGCGGAAGAATAGGGAGCGCAACAGAAAAAGTCCCATCTCTATTCAATGAATACTTTTTGAATTGACTAGCATTAAACAAACAGCTATAAAATCAAATGTGAGCACCAATTTTGAGTTCTATTATAAGTATGGATTAAAGTTAAATACACATCTATGTTCAGTTTCTGTCCTTTATTTACCAATTACAAATTAATGCTCACATGACCAAAATCTGCAGTAAATGAATTTCATGGTGTGATGATACAAGACTTATTCATCAGATTATCCTAAATTTGTTAAATATGTTGGCAACTAAACATTTTGTAAATAATTGGTGTCTTAATATGTACAAATATAACTAAACCTAAATTATTAATTATTTCTTTCCAATATAAAACATTTAATATAATATTCAAATATAGATTTGACTTGGAGAATATTTGATTTTCAATTAGGCCTCGCTGAGAATCTAAAAAGGGACATCACACACTCATGTATATATTTATGATGGTGTATAAGTCCAATTTAGAGTAAAGGACCTGTATAAATATATTATATGATAAAGAATATCTTTTAATACATGTGTACCTTACTTGTAGGTACAATTGAATCAAAATCGTACAATGTTTTTAGTTATTGGGTTTGATGCTCCAATTTAAGTCTCACCACTCACCATTCACTATTGGATATTAGTATTGTACCTGCGTTTATTGCCAGCCTGCACCGAGAAGATATCAGATGGTAACTAGATTAACTCTTCCACAAACAATAATAATACAAAGATAAAATCTTATTAAACTATACATAATCGCGTTTAGTATGGGAATTTACTTCCTTTTTTTAGAAACATGAATTACTTTAATGCATAAAATATTCAATCGGCATGTCTAATGTTAAGAAAAATGATAACATGTTTCAAATTGTGTGTTTTTGGTTCTTTTTAGACGCGTCTATAAATAAAAAAAGATTCTTATATTTGTCCATAATTTATTGAATGTATAACTACAACGTTCAGTTTAACTTGGTCAATTTCAAGAGTACACTATTAAAATTCAAAAAATTTAGAGGCTCTTTCGCTGTCAACGATCACTTTTTAAATTTTCTTGAAGTATTTTATAATAAATTATCCTGAAGCAAAATATATTGTGTTTAATTATTTAATATTTACTAGTTTTATTATTTTATTATTTTAAGAACTTTAATGATTTATGTTAACGTCATTGGACGAACAGAACTAGGCTATACTAATATGCATTATCAGTTTTTTTTTAACTAATTTCAAATTACTTTTTTTATTAAGCGTAAAAAGATGTTGGTTCACTCATAGGTGCTTATGTCCAGAATACTAATTTAGAGGAACGCACTTACTAGACTAATAAAGATTGGAAGGGTATTACTTCGATTTATTGATAAAAAAAACAATTAAATTATGAGAGGAAGCATAGTCAAAACAAATATTAGCCATCCTAACACTAGCTGGCGTATGTCCAAATAAAAAGTGTTTTATTCAAAAAATTAACTTCATCCTAAACTAATTTAGCGTAAACTGACATTTTTGGCATGAAAGGAATTCTTCAACTTGTTTAAGTTTACCAACTTTATATATTATGTTTAAATAAATTTTACATAGACTATATTTTTCAAAAGATAATTTTGTTTAAAACATGTTTTAGACTTGATTCCTTGTAGTATTATACCAACTTCCTGTCCCCTCCTTTGGTTGAAAAATAAAGTGGGCCTTCTGGCCGTGAATATTGGCTGCACAAACTTTGTTTTGTATTTCAAATATATTTTCAGTAATTTAATTCTTTACTTTGTTTCCACCCCTCGAATAGATAAGTATTGTAAACGTCAGAAAAATTGAACTCAAGATTTTGATAAATGAAACCGAAAAAGGGAATTTTTCTGATGCCGTCAGTCTGTCTCTCTGTATCTCTGCCTAGAGCCGAAACCATTTTACCGATAAAGCTAAAACTTAGTATCTAGGGCTTTGATAGGGATCCCCCGAGGGATTTTTGGAACCATAAAATTAGGAGTAGTTTATTGAAGGGGAAAAAACAATAGATTTTTTTTTCAAAATCCGCTATGACGATTTTTTAATTTTATATCTAGACACTGAGCATTATAAACAAAATGTAAATTTTCAGTTTTCCATGAAAATGCTTTTGATGTTACTGTAATTATATTAGCAGAAATTTACAATTTCGATACTATCTCCATAACTATTTGTGATGCAATATAATTTATCACTGTAGAGATTTAATCTTATTAAACATAAAACAAAAATCAATAGTTTCTTAGCAATAAACCAATATAATATATATTTTTTCTTTCAAGTCTTTAAAAATGAAATTAATTGTTATGCTCTTTGGTGGACCAAGATATTCCTCTTTTCATAATGGTTTTGTAACAGTGTATATCAATACATTCATGCTTTTCAAGGGATTGTTTCTGCAACAGTGTATTATCTCTTTTAACAAATTTTACGAGTTTTTAGTAAATATCTTTATTCTAAGATTAAAGGATGTATACATTCAAAGAGACATGCACAAAGCATCAAAAGAACACGAAAACTATTTCTAGGTAAAATAATCTTATTAAAGTGTGGATGTAGGTAAAGCGAGCAAGGGCAGTGGTTTTAAAGTTTCTTTATCAAAACATTTTTTTTGACTAAAATAAATAAAATATTGCTCTAGCATAAACATAGTTTAATTTAATTAATTTAGTGATATTAACAGTTGTTAAATATCTGTCATGAGCATAGCGGCTTTCGATAACAAACTTTTTGAATGAAGATAAAAACTCGCCATTAAATTCAAGGACATCCTCGAAAGATATTCAAGAATTTTTGAAGTTAGCATTGAATAAAATTAAACTATATGATTCTACTATAGAAATATTTGATATATTTTGTAAAAAAAAAATTCTTTATAAACTAGAAAAAGATTGCCTTTGACTCACATTGCTTACATTCCACCCTTAATTTATTAAAACCCTAAATCATCTGGGGATTGTATAGCAAAAATAATGGTCAAACATGCTCCTTTATGAAAATGTTAGATTGCTATTTTTTGTGGATTTGGAATTTGACTATATTATTTATTTTTAACACAAATGTAGGATATCTTCATTCATGAGCTTAAAACCTTAATTTCTCCCCTTTTGACCTTTAATTAGGAGAATAAAGAAGAGAAGCAAAAATGGCATTTTAGAATATTCAGCTACATTGATGATAAAAACAACAGCAAAAATGGAACACTGATTCTGTTTCCCCCTTAAAAAAGGTAAAAAAAAGGTTCATTTATTTTTTGTTTTCGTCTTAGCCTATTTACTGTAAGATCTCAAGACTTCTTTAAGTTGTTATTTTACCGTCTTTCTTCCACCTACCTCCTCGCCCCCTCACCCCCTTCTTTTCTTGAATTTTCCACCGAACAGAAAATACTTATGGCCTGTAGTTTTCCAAAGTTCACTTTGTAAAGTTCTCTCGCGTTCTTTCTCCTTATTATATAAACTCCGCTTCGTACTTAAAATAAAACACTGCTTCACAATATTACTAGAAATAAATGGTACGGAACTCCGCACGGACTTTCTCGCTCTATTATTTAAAAATGGAGATATTTACTCAAAACTCCTAATATATGTGAAACGAAATAATGCACACTAGCACACCCAAGCATAAATTGTCGTACTAACGGTATATTAGAATAAACCACCGCACCACAATTTTTTTATAAGTATATTCTTAGCTTCTTTAGATTAGTAAATTTTAAAAAAATGTGATTGTAAAACAATTTATTAAAACATATTTTTTTTTTAATTTTGATAATTAGCTGGTGGTTTCAGCGCCAAAATGCTAATTTCAAGATTCCTTGACACAGCTTACTATTGATTGTAAAATAAGTGAAAACTACTACATATAATTCTTTGTGACAATATCACCGATGGTAAAATATAATTAAAAACAACAAAAAAGTTCGGATCTAAATAAAATACAAAGAATCCCGTTATATGAGACAATATCTACTCTAATTAATAATTTATTATATCAAATACTGGGACTGTATGTTTAGACTTCACTTTATATATAAAGTGTTTAGCAGTGTAATGAAGCACGTTGTCAGTTTTTGAAATAAGCTCCTAACTAATATTTAAATAAATTTAACCTGAAAATTATGCTCATCTATTAAAGCATTGCCTTACTTAATCAACACTATTCGGTTAGGGACAAAAATGGGAGAAATTTATTTTCATATAAAATGTACTCGCGTCTTCTGGGAAGGAGATAAATAGGGAAACTATTTTAGTGAACGAAAATTAGTACAATCTGCTGGGATTCGAATCCCAACCACTCGGCCTACGGAAAACCAGACAAACCAAGGCTAACATTCTCTTATTGGTGCCTACTGGGGTAGTTTTATTCTTCCTCGACCGACAGGCCCGCATGAGGGGCCAATCGAATTGGATTTGGTTGCCATCAATGAGGATACTAGCCGGTTAATTGGGATTGGTTTTTCATAAATGTTTCTCTCATAATAATTTTTATTTAATTTAAATTTTTTGAATTATTTAATGTGGATTTTCTGACCCAACTGATTATATTACACACGACTTAAACATACTTACAAAGGTACGTACATACACATCATCAATACCTCGGCTGTTAACTCATCATTGTGAGAGGGGAATCCCGCAATTCACCAATTATACATTTTTCGACTATGCCAGGAATTGAACCCAGAGCCCTTAGCTCAATAGACAGACACGCTACCAACTGAGCTGAGGTGTCGGACTCCCAACAATCTATCCACACTAGTGTGGGTGCAAGTCTAAGCTACCAAAAATTCCCTCCCCTTTTATTAAACCGTTAATAATCCAAGCTCTAGACAGATTATTTAAAATAACACCTAATGACGACTAATGAACGCCGTTAAAAGAAGATTTCGAGAGCTGATGTTGCCTAAAAACAAAGATACAAGCCCAGGGAAAACTCCCAACAGAGACAACAAATGGGAACGAAGCTTTGTGATGCTAGAAGTACGTTGTGGTGTAATTAATGTGATCCCACTCATGAGTAGGTGTGCGTGTACTCGTGAGTGTGTGTGTGTCTTGTGCAACCCTAGGGCGCATTGCGCGCGCATCAGCCGGAAGTGAGAGGAAAAGAGGAAGGAAAGAGGGAGTTCTGTTAAGTTCAACCTTAACACAGGAAAAGTAGCAGCGTCAAAGAGAAAAAGACAAAAGAATAGCAAAGAGATGTAAGAGGTAAATGAAAGTAGGAAGAGGGGTGTGTGGTGTGTTGGTGACTGGGGGGGAGGAGAGGGGTAGAATAAAACCATTTTCTTTTAAATGGCACGGAGCGGGAAAATCAGAGCTAACAAACAAATTTCCATAGAGTTTGAGACTTTGAAGTTGTTGAGTTTCCGTTGTGTTGATGTCTTGGAATCTAGTTAGGAACGTTTATACGGACTGACAGGAATAGAGTAGCGAGGAAGAAAGACAAAGAAAGATAAAGGGAGAAAGAGATAGTCTTCATCAAGTTTCTGACAAGTAGGGATCTCGTTGGAGTATCAACACCTTGCATCAACGAGGAAATTCCCAAAGTAAATAATTAACTTTGTCTGGTAAAATACATTTAAGGGGCTGCTTAAACATTTTATACGGTTACTTGGCAGATGAAGATTTTTATGTAAAACAGATTTTCTTGATTTGATTAAAAAAAAAAAACTTATTGTTTCATCAAACTTTTTCTTTTTAACGATCTGTTTTCCAGACTCTAACAAAATATATTTACTATCTCCTAGGACCATAATTGATTATTGTGAACTCCAAATCGTTACTGGAAGACATCCTTTTTGGTTGGCACGTCGGCTAAACGTCAAGGTCAACACCTCAGCTCAGTTGGTAGTGTGTCTGTTTACTGAGCTAAGGATCCTGGGTTAGACTCCTGGCGTGGCCAAAAAAAGTTATCATTGGTGAAATGGGGGCCTCCCATTTCATGTGGTAAATTGACAGTAAGGGGCTGGATGTTGTACCTGTTATAGATTTAAATTAGTTGATTGTGTGCTGATGAATAAGTTGGTTTAGAAAGTGCACGTTACATACTTTAAATAAATTAGATGAACATTATTAAACGTCAGGATCATCTAGTCTTGTTTGCTGGTGATTGAGTGGTCTCAGTTCGAATCCCAGCCCGGCGTATTGGGCACGGGTAGTAAAACGGAGTGGGATTAAGAAAAATAATGGAGGTATACATACATCATTTTAATTTTGTTACTATTACTAACAAGAGTCTCACCCCAGTGGTCGTATGGTATAAGGTGTCAGTCTCATATCCTCTTGACTCAGATTAGCTAGTTCAGGACTTATAAGAAATAGTAATATTAATATTTGTAAAACCATTTCAATTTAAGCTTATGTTAGTTCACGCAAAAATTAATATTATTATTATTATAGTCTGACCACCATTAAATAAACTTTTTTAAAAAGTATGAATAAAATGTATGATATCCGCCACTGACCACATGGGGCAGTTGGAGAACACATTCCTTTAGATATAGCGACAATAAAGTAGATCTACAGTAAGTACACACTTAGTAGTTGATTTTAGGAAAGTACGAAAACTTTCCCCCCTCCCCCTTTCAATATTAATAATATTTTACTGTATTTTCTTATATTATTTTATCAAAAAATAGTAGGAAATTTATAGAAAACTACTTGATGTAAGTATGTGTGCATCAAAGTATTTTCAATAATCGTTTTAGATGTCAGGTACTGTATTTTCTCTTGTGCTTCTACAATAATTTTTTTTGCACAACGTTTATCACCTGTCCAGTATATGCGCATTGAATTACGCCGATGGACTAGAACAGAGGAAATTAGTATTTTGAATGAATGTTTCCGCATTTGCTTGGAGGGAAAGTAGAAAACTATTTAAGAAAAATAACTTCCTTGGCCGGGATTCGAGCTTCTACCTCTCTGTCACAAAATAAGCAAAACTAGATGAGATCAAAGTTTGGTCCACGTGCCTACAGTTGTGGGTTTTACTTTTGTAATGTATTGAATTTTAGTATAAGTCTCTTCCTGTGTCGATCTGACTATAATAATATTAGTTAATCGTTTATTACTGATTGTAAAGCTCTACAAACCCGAACCTTTCCATTATACCTTTTAATAAACTCGGACCCGCCTCGGTGGTTCGAATCTCAGTCGGGTGAACTGGGGGTGGTTTTTCCTAAATGGTTTTCCACTCTCCCTCCACGCAAATGCGGGTTCACTTAATCTAATTTAACCTTCCCAATCAATTAGCGTAATTAGTACTTAAAGCGTATAACCTGAACGGGTAGTAAGACGCGGTGCTAAATAATAATAATAAACTCAGATCCTAGTATCCATCTAGGTTATATTCTAATAGATTAGGGACTCATAAGGTAGAATTTTAGTGGAAATGTATCCGCATTGACATAGAGGATTTGACCTCATCCTCCCCCCACTTCCCATCCCCATCCCCCAATTAATTTCGTGTGGGTTGCGTAGCAATATCTCAAGAAATCGCTAGCTCCCTTTCTCTCTTTGTTCTTTTACCACTCTCGCTACACACTTTATTTCGTGTGTGGTATAACCTCTCCCTTGGCCTACGTAAAAACCCTGTGACAAACACCTCATTTCCATAGCTCAGTGGGACTCTAAGAAACACTACGGGACGAAAAGTCGACCAAATAAGAAAATGTACCCCTCCTTTCCCCAGTAAAAAAATAGCTTGGAAAAAAAGGGAAATTGTTGGAAGAAAGTGTGTGTGTATATATAGGAACGAAAGAGTTTTGTTTTTTTCTCTTGACTCCGGTAGAAGTGTGGTCTTGGGGGTGATTACACCTGTCAACCCTCAGCAAACTTTACCACCCTTGCCCCCCTAGCCCCGCCCCTTAAAACCCTTCAGCTTCCTTTCACCCTTTTTACCCCAACAAGGTCTTAAGATATTTTAGCATCCCCTGGCCCCCCTTCAATAGTTTTATCCAGGATTAGAGATAAACTTGAGGGCAACCGAAGTTTCAATTGTTTTGTTTTTATCCTGACTCCTTGGTTCTCACGGTGTGAAAACACTTTTATTTGAAATTTGTAGCAACTTCAGCAGTTTCAACTTAGGCATAATCTAGCACTCCAGCCTAGTCGATAACGCGTTTATCTACTGATCCTAAGGTTGCGAATTCACTTCTTGACATAAACGATCTTTGGCGAAATTGGGGTTTATCCATTTACAATGATAAATTGAAGTGTCAGGATATTTTTGTATGTTTGCAAAGTATATATTACATATAAATGTGTGTGGTATGGTTGTGTTAATATATATTCTTTCTCCTTTATTTGGTTCTACCTTCTTTTTTTATTTTTTAATATGTCCATAAATATACACTTATGTGAAGTACCATGTGTTGGATGTATTATTTCCTATTATTTTTTATTTGGTGTGGACATTATAAATTAGATTTTAATTATTATATTAATAGTATATAAGTATGAAAATGCATTATTATTATTATTATTATTATTATTATTATTATTATATGGTTAGATGAAAGAAAAGGCGCTGGCCTTTACTTCGTCCAAAAGAAGACGATATTATTATGTCGTGTTTGTTCAAGAGTTCAAGAGTTTAGTAAGTAAGTCGTAATCAATCGTGATCAATTGGTTCAGAAAGGGTACCTTGAATAATCCTAATAAGCACACTCGATTAGTTACACTTCATCTATGATCCGACACTGGGGTTTTCCTATCTCCTCTCCAAACTTATCCTTCTACATTTCCCCTAAAGAACCTTTATTATCCTTATTACTTAGAATAAGTCATTAATAACATTGGTGTTAAACGTACACAAAATAAATAATTAAAAACACTAAACATTAAACCCATTAAATGGAGATGTATCATATTAGTGAGAAGGGGAACGATTACACAAAAATATCCAAAAGGTATTTGGGCCTCGTGGTGTAGTGGTCAGTGCATTTAGCTACGAGCTTAGAAGTCCCGGACCCGATTCCCAGCTGGTACCTTGGCTATTTTTATCTTAAAGGAGAACTATCTCAAAGATCATCAGGGATTGGTAAATTATACTTCAGCTAGATTTAGGACTCCCACTGACTCCCAGCTCCATATTCACTATCATCACATCATCTCATTGCGGGTATGTGAATACAACCTCCATAGGTGTACCATGGGCAACGCTCTGTGCCACCAAAGAGGCCAATAGTCTACAGTAAGCCCACGGCTTCTTTGGTGCTGACTGACAGCTCACAGCTGACTTTTGACAGTCAACATTTAGGTATATACATACATTTTGACTGTCAGTAGTGACAGCCGCTAAACACGTGTTTTTGCAGATCATATGGTTCGGCGTAGGGATACATAATTTGGTCTAGTAACTTTTCAAAGCTGCCAGTCAGCACCAAAAAAGCCTTGGGGCTACTGTACACACAGGCGACCGAACTGGATGTTTTGTCACTCCCGGTCAGTAATGCCATACGCTTAAAATAAGCTCGAATTCATTATTTTATGTCTTGCTCTGGATACAACCAGGGTTCTTTTAGACATGTAGTCCACCTCTTTAACTTTATGGGAAATGCTTATTTTAAAATAGCTCATTGGATGGAGCTTATTTCACAGATGGTTTAAGGATGCCTCGAATTTGATACTCGGTTTTGACAGACGATTTGTATTTCCAGCTGTTTTTTTCTTTGCTCATCAGCTCTTACTACCCATCCAGGCTAACCCCATATTCACATTAATAGTTTAGGAATGAGTAAAGTTGAATTTATAGGAAATGTATCCGTACTATCGTGGAGGAAGAGTGGAAAAGCATTAATGAATAATCCCCCTCAATACAGCCAACCGAGATTCGAACGCTGATCTCCCCATCATTGGTAGCTTAGTATATTTTCTAGATTGACACCTTGGCTTAATTGACGACATATGTTGGTTATTTAATATTAATAAATAGATTTTTATAGTAACTTGAAATCAGACGTTCAAGGCATGTCCTGGTGTAATATAGTTTCTAAGTAACCTACTAGATAAAATTTTGAGCCTATTAAATGTGCAATAAGGAATAGTTCCAAATTAAAACAAATACCTATAAATCTTCCTTTAAACAAATTCCGGATGTCAATCTGGTCGGTGCTCTGGTAGAGCGGTAAATCACCCCCTCCCTACCTCACTCTTAGCAAGGGTCCCAAGGCATTACACCGTCTCGATTTATCGCACAGTTAGCTTATTGCGAGAGCGTAATTAAACGCGCGAAATTAAGTTACCATTGTTGTGAATTACTCGGATAAAACTCCCCGGTAAAGGGGTAAAGATCAAACTAGCGTAAACATGCGTGCCTGGTTGTAAGGGGAATAGATTATAACGGCTACCTCTATCAATGGCAAAGTGGATAAAATGTGTTTGCTTTAGATATTTTGAACGCGTATAGGATTATGATGGACTCTAAACATTAGACGTATTTGAACAGAAATATATCAGAGGGAGTCCCTATTTTAAAGAAATGTTGCCTTGGTGGTAAATCTAATAGTTACTCGGTTTGTTTTCTTTAGTTTTAATTCACTTTTACTATACTTTTAAAAAAAACTCATCTTTCTACCGGTTCGGGCCATCCTCTACTTTCACCAAATTAATTTCATAAAGATAAAGGGTAAAAATAAAATAATGGTACAATAATTTTGTAAGAAATTTAATAAATCAACCACGAAGGTATCCAACCGGGGTTCGAAATGGATTCTAACCTTTCAGGTCTAAGTTAAAACCTTTAATATAGTTCGTGAACGTTGAACCGATACCAACTCAAAAATTTAATTCAAGTGTTTGTATATTGGTTATTGTAATTGAGACTACATGCAACGTATGAGATCATCTTAAGTCATACAATTGGACAAGATATTGCGTGACTTGCTTCGTTGGACTCGTGCTCTAAGGGCATCACTCTCTCTGTAGACTAGACTGCTAATGAGGATATGGGGGTTCGATCTCCGTCGGGTGTACTGAGGGTAGTTTCCCTAAGGGTTCCTACTCTCCCTCCACTTAAATGCGGGTACACTCCCTCTAAATTAAATCTTCCTAATACCTGACACATTATAGTAATTAGTACATAAGCCTATTACCCAAACGGGTAGTAAGACGCGAAGCTAAATAAAAAAATATTTTGTTTGTCTGCTACTTCCAATTATATTCTTGTCATTGATGTTATAATGCCATTAAAGTATGTCATTCTTTTTTCCGTGGAGTATTACTACCCATGTGAACTTTTTATATATTTATACTAATGGGATAGGAATGGGGAAGACACGATTTAAAATAAGTGTAGGGCTTACTAATATTTGCGTGTCATTTAGCAAAAATACCCTCACTACACCCGACATGGATTCGAACCATTATTCAACCATCCCCGACAAACCAGACGAGTTTGACGCCTTTGCCCACTGGTATGGTTATATACCACATTGCTGAAGATATGAAAGAACGCTCTTCCTCCCCCTCCTCTCTTCCTTCGCCCTCCCTTCTCCACCGAAATTGAAGCCTAGATACGTGCCTGTTTCGACTTTACCCCTCTTGAGTTGTAACTGAAAGGCACACACGTCACGTAGTTTTTGAAATTATACGTAATTTGAGTTCCTGAACACAGACGCGCAATTTTCTCTCTGTAATTTGGCGAACTGTTTAATGCAGCAGACCTGCTACCAGAGCTAGTGACAGCGCGCTTCGTTTTGGTTGTTTGAAAATGCAAGATAGGAGAATGAGTTTTATTCAAACTTTTGTAAAAAGATTTATTCTTTGTGTGCTTTGTAAACATTGCATCTTAGGGAATTCATTAAAAGTTATGTTGTCCCGCTACATTAAGTTTGCACTTGAGCGTGGATTTAAAAATATTACGTAAAATATATTCTTAGAGTTTTTTTTTTAATTTGCTCTTTTTGTTGTTATTATCATAATTGTTAATGCCTAAATTAGAACAATTTTTCATGCAAGTTCTAGGATAAATGAATAAAATAGTACAAAAAATTTTGTTCTTTTAAGTTTTCTTTTTAAATGTATTTTTATCTTGCCGCTAATTGTTTTTCTTTTCTTTTGAACGCAAAGGTTTTTAGTTTGTCTTTTTGTGGAATCTTGTAAAATTATTTAAATATAACCAGTGCTGCTAATTTATTAGGTATTTGAAAATTTCCCGTTTGTATCGTGTATATTATCTTTTATTTAAAAATACATTTCTAAATTTAGTTTGAATCAGCTATATCCATTAAGAGTTGTTGACTTATTAAATTGAAATAAAAGAAAAATATTTTTATGATAGTTGTTGTCTGTTTCTAATTATCCAACCATTTAACTACCGTATTTAACTTGAGAGAACTTCACAAAGAACGCGCATTTAAATAAAACATATAATAATTTTATTTATAGAAAGAATAGGAAACTACATTGTGCGCACACATTTTACACAAGATTGGGGATTGAAGCTAGCTCTCCCGAGTCATCTATAATAAAATTGACAGTCACGTTACCTTTACGTATAAGTATATTAAAATTATTTTAGTAACTCTTAGACCGCCTCTGTGGTCAGCATAACTAACCCTAACATAGTTTATCTCAGTTTTCTAGACCGGATCCACTACTTCTATATTCAAGTAACTCGTCAATGTTGCCCTCATGAGGGCACATGACCACATGACACCTTCTATCCTCAAATGTTTGCATTATCTTCGCCAACATACGGTAGACACTCGGTTAGTATAGCTCGCTTGTGGGCTGATATCATTGCGTTTTTTTTTACTTATTCATACAATTGCTAAAAAATGTTCCTTCATATTTAAATCAGACTGTATCTTAGCTATATTATAAAAAAGCTTCTTCCTTTAACAGATAATATAAAGTCTCCGCTGAATAATCTTGTAATAAATAATTTCGTGCCATCGTCATGGTTACCAAAACCATCCAACCAGTAGACGACTTTATTTTTATTTTCTCCCCGTCGTCATTTCTAGTTTTATGTTCAAATGTTCCTCATGTTTACTACATAAAAAAAACACAATCACCATCCAATTTCAATCTGGTGCGTTTCTTCATTGAGTAGCTTTCAAAGGATGGAAGGGGGTTGTGTCGGGGGCAGTGGGTGGAAAAGGGAATGTTCATTGAATAAGATTTTAAAAGGATGGAATAATTGCTTTAACTTCAAGAAAATGAAAGATGAAGCTTTTATTTTATTTCATTGCGAAACTAAATCTGCACAGAATGTTTTATTAAGTGCTGCTAAAAACAACATAAGGATCTTAATATTATAAAGTGAGTAAGAAATTTGAAGGAGTGTGTGCGTTTCAAATTTAAAATGTAATCAATTTTAGCTACTTTCTATTAAATACAAAATACTGTAAACATTTGTGAAGAATTAAAAATACTGTATAGATTCAAATTATTGGTAATTTAACTGATGTAAACCAGCTTTGATGCCTGTATGGTCTAAGGCGCTACTCTCGCAATAGACTAGACTGCCATTAACGGGAATATTAAGGCTCGAAACCCGGTCGGGTGTGCTGAAAGTTGTTTTTCCCAAATTGATTTCCCGCTCCCTCTACGCAAATGTGGGCACACTCCCTATAAATATAATCTTCCTCGTCACCAAAATTACTAGCGTAATTTGTACATAAGAATATCAGCCGATTGGGCATTAAAATTGCGGTACTATAAAAACTACTGTGAAAATTAATTAAAAAATAGAGGTAACGTGGAAGGAGGTACAGGGGAAGAAGGTAACATTAATTAAGGTCCATATTTAAAAATAAATATAGCCAATATTGTTCCCTATCTAAATAATAAAAATATTTCTTCAATAGTAATGTAGGTTATACTGTAGCTAAACTTCCTACATCTAGTAATTTAATTATCATGTATTAATCTAATTATTACTTGAATATCTTTAGTAAGCATTTATGAATTTGAATAGTAAATTACCTTTAATATTTATTTAAAAAGTTTTATCCAGAAGCCATTATTATTTTGACAAATATTCAAGAACTGCTATGTAGAGAATTAATTTAAACACTACCATTACCACAAGTTATTTTTTGCTACAAAAACTACCCAAAATAGAAAATTTAACGCACGGTCAGTATTTTTACTATTTCTATAACCAAACCCCTATTCTATAAAATAAATAAAAAAACTTTAGTATACACTTTAATATAATTCTATACACTTAGTAATAGTAGTAGTTTTTGAATATCTCTAACGGGCATCGCGAAATTTGAACATTACTTTTTTTTAATCTTAATTAAAAATGTTCTGTTCAAATTACGCAATGCCCGTTACAGATATTTAAAAACTGTTGAGATTACTTTGCGTAGAAAACTAAACTAAATATATCAACTGAAACCCGCCTCGGTAGTGTATTTAGATAACGCTCCTGTTTCATGTTGAGCTAGACTGTTGAGGACGGGGAGATAGGAGTTTGAATCTCGCTCTGGTGGACTGAGTATGGTTTTTCCAAAATGTTTTTCCACTCTCTCACCACGCAAATGCGGGTTCACTTCCTCTACATTCAACCTTCCCAATTCCTAAACCATTATCATAATTAGTACTTAAGCGTATAACACAAATGGGTAGTTAGACGTGGTGCTAAATATTATTATAATTATTGAGACATTATTTTAATTACTTTGGCTTAACATATTTTTGATAATAAAAGCTGTAAAATTACCTTAAACTCGCGTTCCCTTCCATCTGACCTTAACATTAATAAATAAAGAATGTTGATAAAATCGGTAATCTTATTACTAACAATAAACTTCGTATATAATCGCGCTATTAACTTAGTTTCTACCTACTTTGGTGGCCGTATGGTCTAAGGCGCTACTCTCGTAGTAAACTAGATTGCCGTTAATGGGGAGATCGAGGTTAGAATCTCGGTAAGCTGGCTGTATTGAGGGTATTTTTCTTAAAATGGTTTTTCGCTCTCCCTCTACGCAAACACGGATACACATAATCTAAATATAACCTTCCTAAGCCCTAAAATCAGTATAATAATTATAACATAAGCGTATAACTGTAGAGTGTGACGTCACACTCTACATATTACCCGCCTGGTTGAACTGTGAACCAGCCGTGTTGACGTTAGAGGGCAGGTCAGTT
>CABFVX010005921.1:0-45267 GCA_902151425.1 Timema shepardi
ACCAAACCTACCAGTCAAGCAGGAACATTAATTCCACTAAGTCGTTATTTGATTTAAGCCGTCCTTATCAAAATACGGATGTGACAGGATTCATCATGAAAATCGTCACAGACCACATACACAACTCCAAAAAAATGGACGTGAAAAATCATCATGACCACCCAACTGCATGAAACTTTGTACACTGATTCCCAATACATGCTAGTGCTACCTCCTAAAGTTGCATAGTGCTACTATAACTAATGTCCAGATGGCAGCACCAGTCAAATTTTTTTGATACCTCCTCATATATTTACACACACTTCAATATTGTGATGCTTTCATAATATTTTCCTCACAAAGTAGTAATGGTTTTTTAGAACTATTACTACTACTTCCTATTCGACACCTTAGCTCAATCGATAGCTTGTCTGTATACTAAGTTAGGGGTCCCGGGTTTGATTCTCGGTATGGAGAAAATGTACCATTGATGAAATGTGGATTTATCCTTTCACAGTGATGAATTAACGGCCGGGGACTGGATGTTGTGCCTGTCCTAGTCTTAAGTTATATTATAAGACACCATATGAAGATACGACAGGCCTAGCAAGACGGTAGTAGAAAATATATGGCTTGAATAAAAAAGTGGCCAAGGCCACTGGCTGGACATAGTAATGAATGTATAATATACTACTGCTTCCTAAAGATGTCATAAAAGTATCAAAGTGTGTGTAAATGTGTGTTAGTGTTTTTACTTTAATTTGTGCTTCACTTTTCTACAATGCTATCATATTTAATTTCATATATTGTACTGAACACTTTTTTTTAAATTGGTTATCAGAAAGATACCCTAAAATATTTTTGTATTGTTATCATACTAAACTCTCTTCATACACAAATTTTGGATAAAATTGTTTATAGACACTTTCAAAAATCATTGATCAGTAAAATACTCTAATTTTACATCAAGTTTGAATGAAATCAATCATACCATTTTAACTGTTGCCCCGGGTAAAGATAAAACTATAATAATCTAGTTTTTTAATTTAGGAGTGCATAAAATGTCAAGGTTTACATAAGCTATAAAGAAAATTTTTTATTATAATTTTACATTACTTTCTCTACATAAGAACATAAAAAAAATCAAAAAACCTTAATTTGAATAGCTTTGGAAAACATTAACAAATGTTCATTTTGGCAGCCATTAGCTGTATTAAATTATCTAACTTGAAATGTGTTCAAGCCACTATTTTACAAACCCAAATCTCGGACAAAATTATGGATCAAGTTGGATTAAAATTTGTCTATTCTTCTGCAAACAGGAATCCAAACATGTTCCCTCTAATGTCCTGTGCTTATTGCCATTGTCTATGTACGTGATTATATTAATATTACAAACAAAAATAAAATATTGCTCACTGAACTTTGTTCCCGCATCTATTTTAATATCAACTATGTGAATATAAGAAAATAATAATCTTAATTTAAAACTGTTTAAATAGTGGAAATGCGTTAGTAATTTTGTTTTGGTAGGTACTAGTATAAATACTTGTATTACTCTTCAGAGTACCAAAATAAGTAATCTCGTGGATAAACACAACTTTTGAGTGCCACTGATAGGCCTAGAGTTACAGATTACATCACACAATAAGAAACAACATTGCCGCAGTAAACATAGTATTTCCATTAAGAATTACTGTTGCAACCAATCAAGACCATGCTTTACCTGCTTCAGTGGCCAAATGGTCTAAGGCGTTACTCTTGTGTTGAGACTGGACTACTGATGGCGGGGAGATTGGGGTTTGAATCCTGGTTAGGTCTACTGAGGGTGGTTTCACCTAATATGGTTTTACACTATCCCTCCACACAAATGCTGATGGACTACCAATAAAAAATGCTTTCTTCCTCATCCCTTCCACATTAAAATAATTATTATATATATGTGTAGACTGAACAGATACTAACTTGTGATGATACCATAAATAAATAAATTAAATAAATAAAGACCACATTTTGCATTGATATTTTATGCAATACTCCTTTATATTTCTTGTATACATCCCTTCCTAAACCATTAAACCGAACATAGCTCCTCTAAAACTTTTGCTGTTTTAATCAATATATATTTTACTTTCAACCATTTTTATTGAAATCTTTCCCAGGAAGTTGTAGTAGTAGGTATGCCAGTGATGCATCAAAATATTGAAGTCAGTGGCGGAGCGTGCTGAAATTTTTTTGACTGCGGAATCTGGGATGCAATATTTACTGTTCCAAACGTTTTAAAATTACATGTATTTTCCAAATGAATTGCACATTCCTTATGTTTTATAGTTCTTTCACTTGAATATTTAAGCCTACCGCTATCCACAATCCCTCACCACTAAATAAAAAAACAATTAAAAAAATTAAGCTCAGTTTTTACCCACCACAATTTTTTTTACCAAGCTAAGTGTTAAAAAAAGTTATTCTTTTCTTGCCATCCACCTGGATAAATGTAAAGTCCAGTGCGGCTTGAGAGTACACCTCTTGAAAATTGTTACCTTATATCACAATCTTATACCATCCTATACTTAGTTGACAACCTACACTATAAAAGGATAAGTTAATAAAAGCTATAAATAAAAGTATAACAACTCACTTGGTTCAAAGTCGAAGATTGTCCATCTTAAAATTCAAACAGACAAACACACAGACACACGTACACTAGAAGAAAAAAAGGGTCTTAACACAATCTTGAACACTATACACACAATATACTTTTAAGATTTAGTGAATCAGTAAATTTATTGTTTGAAAGAAAAATCTAATCTTCGGTTTTTGTCTGGTATCTCCCGAGTCATTGGCTGTTCTATAGAGAACATGGCCGAAGAATTTTAGTCTGTCTTCCTCATGGTGTTTCTTAAGTAATAATAATATTTAGCACCGTGTCTTACTACCCGTTCGGGTTATATGCTTTACGTACTAATTACTCTAATGGATTAGGAATTGGGAAGGTTGAATTAGAGGAAGTGAACCCGCATTTGCGTGGGGGGAGAGTGGAAAACCATTTATGAAAAACCACCCCCAGTTCACCCGACCGAGATTCGAACCTCGATCTCCCCGTCCTCTGCAGTATGGCTCAACACGACAAGCGCGTTAGCCAACTACGCCACCGAGGCGGGTGTTTCTTAAGTAGGATTTGATTACTGGCCTTCCATTGTTTTTAATTTCAAACTTTTCTTCCAATGATAAAGAACCAAAATTCAGTTTTTTATACAGAAAATTTCATTAATCACTAAAGTAATCGAAAACATGTCACACTTACATACTTAACAAATTTCTGCCCCAGAGCCCTCCTTCACGAGCCGCCCCTGGTGACAGATTTATAAAAAGAACAAAAACTTATATACTACCCTCCCAAATCAATATGAAAGTAAGCTTTATGACTTCTGTGAGGACAAGGTGAAATGATCCCGACTGAGGTATTAGTCACAGTGGCACAATCTTTATTCATGATGTAATTAAGGTGTAATGGATGTTGAATGTTTAAGTACCTTACTACATTCCAATAAAATACAGCTGAGGTTTTATGTTAACAAAAACTTATTCTTGGAGCATTTTAAAAGTAGATAATAATGAGTGTCCTAGTCAGTGACATGGCTGTCGAGTGTGAAGCAGAGAAGATCCTAACACGTCGTGTGTTGGAATGTACTACATGCGAGAGACAGCCTTTAGTCCCAGGATATGGAAACACTGCCTTAGAATCTTTGCGGTCACTTCACAGAGCAAGATACGGCTCATATTCACCTTCACAATCTCACCTGAAACAGAAAACACAGAGTACCATTACTTATCATTTACAGTATCACTTGTACGCATGAGTCAAAAGGAGTGAACTCAGATATTTGTAGTTCATTACTTATATTGTTTAAAGTTCTTTGTGGAAACAATACTTTATTCTTTGGTGTTGTTATTTTTGTTATCAAATCATCTTACTACCTGTTCAGGATATACACATATATGATAATTACTCTAATGGGGTAGGGATGAGGAAGATAGCGTTTTAGTGGTAATTGACCCAAATTTGCGTGGAAGAAGAGTGGGAAACCATTTAGGAAAAATCATCATCAGTAGAGGTGACCATATTTTAACCCCAATCTCCCAGTCATTAGCAGACCAGTCTAAAACAAAGTGACGCCCTATACCATTCAGCCAATGAAACGGTTTTTGGTGTTAATTTTCTGTTACTATTTGACACATAACTGATCAAATTTACCATTTTATTGATATTTTCAAACCAATAAATAAAATGTTTTAAATAGAACTACATAAGATAAAACAGTATTCTACAAATCAATTATTGAAATCATTTGGATGCAGGTAAGCCGATCACCATGAGAGGACAATGTGGTCAGCAGAAAAGTGATTGGCATGCAGAAGCAGCTTGGACCAGATGGTCGATACGAGTAGAATCATGTGATTGATAGTCAACCAGTCAACAAAATGCAAAAAAAAAAATCGAAGGCAAGGTGTGTCAAATGGTTAACAACTTGGAGCAACTGTTCAACAAACTCAGGTATAGGAGAATCAATTAATTGCCAGTCAACCAGTCAACACAAGAGGACCAACAGGTAGACAAATATGGTGTTGGCTCTAGTTAAGAGTAGGCCAAGTGACCGACAAGCTAATACAACGCGAACCAATTGATCGACAGTGAAGTTGGGAATGAGAGAGAATATGTAAGATTAATGATTATTAATTTATAAATTATAGTTAATTTATATATTATGTTTCCAAAAGTCAAAATTCATTTTTTGTGTGTTGCTTGAGTTTTTAGATTATGTTATGTGAATCCTGATTACACCTCTCTCTGTGTTTCTTCATCTGTGTGTGTGTGTGNTGTGTGTGTGTGTGTGTGTGTGTGTGTGTGTGTGTGTGTGTGTATGTATATATGAAGTATTTTAGAGGTAATCTACCCCCATTGGCGTGGAAGGAGCGTGAGAAACCAATCAGGAAGAATCACCCCCAGTATACCCATTTCAGATTCGAACCCTAATCTGTGTCATAAGCAGGCCAGTCTAATAGGAGAATGACACCTTAGCTAGGGGTCTGTGAGATTGGATTTTTTTATTCAAGTCAAGTATTTCTAAAAACTCCCGAGTTCAAGTCAATTTCGAGAATTGTATATTCATAATTTTAAAATGTTAGAAAGTATATTAAAACACATGTTCTTAAAAGATGAATGACACTAATTTTCATAAATAGTAACTAATTTTAAAAAAATAATTAAATAATGGAAATATCAGTTTTTAAATTATAAATAACACTGATAAAACCCAATTTTAAAATAAGAACACCACTCAAAATAAAAAATAATTAAAATGGTTTCAACGCTCATGTCTTTAAAGACATTAAAATTACACTAACAATTACAAAAATAAGTTGATAAAATGAATAATCGCATGATGGCTTTGAAATGTATAACAAGACATTGTAGAAACACTGTACAATGATGTAAAGTAATTAATAGTGAAGGAAGCCAACCTGAAAGGATAGTTAGGTTAGGCCTAGATAGGAACAAACACACTTCTCTCTTCATGTCTTCATTAGCTTTTCCACTTCTTCAAAACTTCCCCAGTTGCATATTAGTTTGAATTTTTGGGAATATTACTTTTTCGTTAATGTCTCTTCATATGAAAAATAAATATGTCCTAAAAGTCAAAACCATGTGCAACTGTGGAAGTTTGAAGAAGTGGGAAGTGTAAAAGTGTAAGAAGAAAATAAAGAGGTGTGTTTGTTTATATCTAGGCCTAACCTAACTATCCTTTCAGGTTGGCTTCCTTCACTATCACCTTACATTACTGTAGTGTGTTTCTACAGTGTTTTGATAAAAAGTTAATAAAATTGACGTTTTAATAAGCTAATATTTCCCCCAAAATATGCTTCAATAACTTAATTTGCCATATAAGAAAATGTAAAAATCATAACCAATTAGAAATTTGAAGTGTTTCATATTTCGTTTATTCCTTAGTGTAATTGTGCATTATCATGTCTTCTGTTCCATTTCTATTCCTCTATGCCCAGTTGCAGATGCGCATTGTAAAGGATCTCGTTAGACATTATTTTATTGATAAACTTACTTCACTGTTATCTTTAATGGTTATAAAAGTTGATGCAGATACTTTAAAATTAAAAATAATATGACTAAAATAATACTTCTGGCAAACAATATGAAATAGTAAACTCTATTTTAATTTAAATGTAAGTTTGATAAAATATATATTGTAATAAATAAGATCAACATTGATTTTACAGGATAACCAATTTAATTTTATAACTAAATAGTAACTAAACTAAAACTAGTTTTGTACCTGAACATATTAATTAATACAAGTTTTAAATGCCTTAAGTTTGAACAAATTTAATATAAGATATTTTTGATATTACATTTTAATTTAACATAAACTATTATTTTAGAAAGGAACCAGGTAAAAGGCGGAAAAAGAATCATTCAATTATTTAGTAATCTCCTTAGCTATTTTTATTTTCATTGCATTGTCATGGCAATACAAGTGAACTTCAATCAAATATAATTCAAAATGGACGACAATATTGAATAAATTTATCGGTCGAAAGTGGTTTTAAAGCCCTATTAAGTTATTAATGTTAAAATTGACATTAATGTTCAACAATTTGTTAAGTAACCAAATAATTTGTAGGTGGAAATGCTGATATTATCTCAATTAAATAGACTATGCTTACTATTAAATTTTAAAAATCGATTATTAAGTACATCAAAAGCTCGAAAATGACGAGCCTAAAAGACTTTCGATCTCAAGCTCGAGCTCAAAATACGAGTACTTGGAGAACCCTAACCTTAGCCCATTCAGGCACTGAAGTGGGTCATTCTCTGCTAAAGTATTGTCTACATAATCTACAAACCCCGCATTTCTATAATCCTTGGCAATTTTAATCGCATCTACATAGTCACCTAAGACTTCGTCCAATTAGGCTCGGAAAGAAAATTGCCTATAACAAAGAGTAAACAGACATATAGGCTAATCAATTATTTAGTACAAAATAAACTAAAACACAAGGTTATTTTAAACCGTTCTGGATATTCTTGAAATGTGGTTCAAGCGCATTCACAATAAATAGGACTATATTTAAAACATAAGTTCAACTATCAAACTTATATTTTAATTTGTATACATTGTTATTGACCAAAAAATTAAAAATAAATTTATTTACCCATTATTATGGTTCCAAACAAATTCAGGGTAGCTACAAAACTTCCCTGAATTTTCCAGGTTTACCAGACATTAAAAAAAATTCCTTCTTAACCTTTTAACAGTTTTCTTGGTGAATAGGAATTTTTTTGTTTATTACATTGATCAAATATTTTCGAAAAATCCTAAGCTACTAAACATCAACGTTTTAATAACTCATTCTTCTAGCATCTAATGTTTAAGTTATTATTTGTGTTCCTGTTCAAGTAAACACTGAAAAGACTAAGTATATGATCACACAGAGAACACCGAATGGGTACGATAATTTAGAGATTGTCCCAAACAACCAATAATTTGACAGTGTTAATAAGTCTAAATATGTAGGAAAATGCATGCTATTACTTGGCCAGTAAGTTGTTAGCATCTCGCCTGCTGTCTAGGAATGTAAAACTCAGAATATACAAAACAATCATTTTACCATCTGCTTAGGTGGCAGCGTAGTCTAACATACTACTCTTGCAATAGACTAAACCGCCGATGATGGGGAGTTAGAGGTTCAAATCTTGGTTGGGTGGTTTTTCCAAAATGGTTTTCCACTCTCTTTCCACATAAATGCAGGTACAATTCTTTTAAATACAACTTTCCTAAACCCTAAAAGCATTAACATAATTAGTACATAAGCTTAGAACCCAAACAAGTAGTAAGATGCGGAGAAAAAAAATTACAGATTGTTCTCTTTGGGTGTGAAACGTGATCTCTTACCTTACATGAAAAAAACTAATTTAGGATGCTCAAAAACAAAGTGCCTAGAAAAATATTTGGTCCAAAAAGAAGTGAGGCTACAGGGGAATGGAAGAGGTTACATAATGATGAGTTACATAACTTGTACCCATCCTCCCATCTAGGTCTTCTTAATGGTCTCTTCCCATTGGTTTGCCAGTCAATACACTAAACATGGTTCTATATTTTCCCATTCGCGCTGCAGGCCCCTCTGGCCACATTATATTCATATGAATCTTAAACAACTTAATATCTTGCAAGGTTACAGGAGTGGTGTAAGCCACCAGGAATGATTGACAAACCAGTGGCATGATACTGTTTGAAAATTGATTTTGTTGGTATACTGTATACTCCATTAGAGATTTGGGCTTAACAAACATATTGAAAGTTCCTCCAACCCTTTTTACTTATTCATTCATGGTTCATCAAGTATTAAATCATGTAATCAAAATAATATTATTATTATTAGCACCGGGTCTTACTACCCGTTCAGGTTATACACACTTAAGCTAATGTGTAATGGTAGGGTGATTGTGAGATGAAATGGAGGACCTACAGTTTAACGTGGAATCCGAACCACGGCGGAAGCCTGGCATTCCCCACATTCACAAGATCTCTTGTCAGAGGTGAAGGAAGGGTTTGGTAATCAGATAAATCTTTGCCGGGACTGAGGATTGAACCCCAGCCGCCATCACAGAAGTCTGACACCTTACCCCTAGACCACCAAGTCCCCATCAAAATAATAAAATAATTAGGGATTACATTATAGTATACATGTATTACTACCTACAAATAAAGCCTCATTGAATCAAACATTTCTAAATAATAAAAATAAAAAAGTATAATAAACAGTTGATGAAAACACAAGTCTATTCAATTCACCAAACAGGACCGTTAAATGAAAGTGCACTGTTTTGAATTAATGACATTGGAAATAAGATTTAAGTACCATACTGGTAGCAAGTGAACAAGAGATAATAATTTTAGACATCACTTAGTTTTTAAATTGTAAGAAATAAAAGAGTAAAAATATATTAGCTTAGGCCTATAACATTTGTCCAAAATAAAATTGTTAGTTTATTTTAGATATTTAATAATTATTGTTATTGTATAGAATATCTAACATGCCTGATACCCTACTCCCCTCTCAATGTGAAACTTGGACTCAACCATTATAACACATGGTCGCTTGAAACTTTAATCCCACAATCTTATGGATATTTATTAAACACACTGAAAGTCCTCAAAACTGAAAATCAAACAAAAAATTCAAATAAACTTGAAATTGATACAATAAATTGCATATTTTATAACAGAAATAACACATTTCACTCTTTACAATTTAAATATTAAGTCGTCCGCCATAATTGATCCAACACATATTAGCTCGCCAGAAATTAGTGAAGAAGTTTTGGGAACGATATATTGAATATAACGGACTATGCTCTAAATCTATTGAATTAAACTTGTCTTATTCAAAGAGCTAAAATTAAACATTAAAAATTGGGAAATGACACAGAATATAATTACAAGAGAACAGCCATCTAAATTTAATCCAAGAATCGTAGCTTTCGATAAACATAGTGTGATGTATCAATTGTTTGTTTATAATCTATTCATGTATGCTGCCAGTCTAAATTAACTTGTACTTGGAAAAAAAAAGTATGTCAAAGTTGTTAAGTGTCTACCTCTTGTTACTGTCATAAAGCCAGGTCATATTATATTCGAGATAATTTATTTTTCATGGAGAACGCCTCATGTTAGGATCGTATAGTATTTGGAGTTGTTCTATTGTGAAAAAAATATATATATATTATATGTATTATATAGTTTGTGTGTGTCTTCCAAATATGTTTACATAACGTCGAGATGAATACAATTGTGTATTGGTTGGGCGCCACTCCTAGGCTCTAGGAGAAAATAATAATAATGAAAAAAACCTTTACCTAGGATAACTTTGACAGAGGCACGATGACTCTTAATACTCAAGATCACTGGTATATCTACAGAAGTTGAAAGAGTACTTAAAAAAACATGAACAATTTAAATAAAATGGATTGTTGAAATAAAATTTACTAAGTTAGACTAAAAAAAAATATATAAAATAGACAATTATTGAAACTTTTATGGGTTTATTATTGTTTCCTTTTTCTTTTTACCACATCCCAATCCTACCTATGGAATTCCAAATAATTATAATTTGTCAAATAAAAATATATGGTATTACCTATATTCTTAAAAAAAATGTATCACTAATAATCTCTGAACATAGTTGAATTTAGGAATTTATAACATATAATACTAGAGTAAAGTAAAGATAATATTGGCTGAACTTATATAATATATAATTATAGTTTTGAGTAAGACAAAAAAAAGTTTTGTTGAGGAAAGAGAAGAAAAAATCAATAGAATTAATATTTAGAGATAAAATAAAATATTAATTAATTCTCTGGAATCGATGAAGTGTCTGACTATATTTAGTCTTTCTGAAAGTTTCTACATAAATCCTGGTTTCTTGATAAAAGAGAAAATTTTTATTTAAATTTGAAGATTTGGTTTGATCTCACCAATGAATTCGTACAGCAGCATGAATTTCTGAAATTTGTTTCCTTTTATTTAGGGGTGTGCGAAGCTTCGAGAATCTCGAAGTCAAAGCGAATATTAATTAACTTCGGCTTCGACTTCGACAAACAAAATTTACTTCGAAAAATTCGAAGCTTCGGCAAAATAAATAAATAAGTATTTTCAATTTTAACCATTCTGAGCTATTATTCTAGTAGATTATATTCATGTTTACCACACACAATTCACAATTTAAAACAAAAATAAACATTGAATTATAGAATACTTACTAATATGTATGAGGCGCAAGCTTCGAATACAAATTATTTTCATTTGTTTACTTTACGAAAGATGGGCCTTATTGATTTATAGGTTGAATATCGATTAGTTCGATATATTTTAATATCTATGTATTGACACAAAAGGCCATGGTTATTAAACGACTAGTTGATTGAGACTGACATAATTATTATTATTCCACAATATTTCTACTGAGATTAGTGACCACTTTTAATAAATGGTGATCACACTGTTTTTGTTAAAAAAAAATAATGTTCCTGTAAGTATCTTTTTCTTATTCTCTCAATAAATAACTTGTGAATTTTAAATAGTTCGTTTTGATGAAATATTGAATATATCGATAGTTACACAATTTCAATAATCGATTATATTCGATGCTACACGGCCTGATCGATTCACAAATTAAATACGTTCAGCTATCTTCACCGCCACATGACCTAAATTCACGTGATAAAAATAATATTTATAAAAAATCAATATACAATTTAAAATCATATTTTTGCTTTGAATTTTGCATAATTTTTTTCAAGTGAATCTTTTTCAATATTCTGAAATGAAATGACCTTCACGTGTATTTGCTCTACTCAACAGAAAATGTTATGACGCATGCGCCAAGAGATAAATTAAAAACTTGATTGAAAGTCGAAAAGATTAATTTTGATACAGAATATAAGCAAACATATTTACCCTTTACTGATTAAATTTTGTTTCAATTTTAAATTATACTTTTTTATTTAACTAAACAATTAAATGATTTATTTATATTAACCCAAAAACTTGATGGAAAATTTGATGACCTCATGTTGGCAACATTAGACTGTTTATTATTAATTTATCAATAGTTTTGGTTAAGCCTACGAAAATGTCCGAAACAGAAAAATAAAAGTGAAATATGGGTATTTTTCACGAGAGCTTCTGATAAGAAAACTGCCCAGTGTAATATATACCTGAAAAAATACAAAACGCCAACAGGTGACTTATTGCTATTAGAAACGTTTTTCTTTTTAAAAGAATCCATATTTTTCTGTAATACCAAAAGATTTACCTTTTTAAAAAAATTTAAAACTGGAATAAAAATAACTTTGATAGCTTATTTAGAGCATGTGTTGCAGTTTATCTACGTTTTATTTTAATGTGTTAGATTGAACAGTAATATTGGATTTTACAAATTACTTCTTTAATTTCCCAAGTTTATATAGTTCTAGCATTCAAGCAAATTTACTGATCTTAATACATTTAAGCCTAATATTTTTATTATCTGATTAAAATATAACTTACATTTTTGATTTCAAGATTTTAATTTTTAAAATCCTCTATTCCAGCACAACAAAAACACTTTCAAACCATCTAGAGACGCATCCATCTCAATTCAATGAATTTAAAAGAGCAAGTGTCAATAAAACAAACTACTTCAGCTCCTAAAAAAGACACACTGGTTCAATCATCAATTCAAGGTGCCTTTCAGAAAGGTTTAATCATGCAGCCTACCAACCCAATAACACACAAAATTACAAAGCAAATTGCAAAAATGTTGGCAATGAGTCTCTTGACCTACGAGTTTGTTGAGGAAGAAGGCTTCATCAACTTAATGAAACATGTAGTACACTTATTAATGATTTACCCCAACTTTTTGCTTTGTCGCTTACCTCAGGTGGATGGACTCACGTGCACATGACAGTTACATAAGTCTGACGTGTCATTATTTAAAACCAGACTTTGAGTACAAGTCATTTACAATGAACACTGTGCTACTTAATGAATCACACACAGCTGTGAACATCAGAGCTACACTGCAACATGCTGTATGTGAATGGGGCATTGCTTTAAATGATGATAAACTTCCAATATATTGTGTCAGCGATAATGCTACAAATGTTCGTTCTGCAGTTAATTCCCTGTTTATTTCCATTCCATGTTTTGCCCATTCCCTACAATTAGCTATCCATGATGCCAAAGCAGAATGTTCTGGGGTTTTTACGCTTTTGACAAAGGCAAAAGCAATTGTGGGACATTACAGTCGTAGTCCATCCGCCACGAGTGCCCAGATCAACAAACCCCTATATCTGGTGGAGGGAAGAGGGTTCTCGGAAATATCCTAATGTCTCCAAGTTAGCCCTCAAATACCTGGGAATACCTGCTACAAGTGTGTGCAGTGAAAGGGTATTTTCTAGTTCAGGAAACATTGTAACTGCCAGGTGTGAAACGTTAACTCCTATTCATGTCGAGGAATTAACATTCTTTCAAAATAACTTGAAGAGAAAGTAACACTTCTAACTGCCTGTGTGGATAATTTCTTACAATGTTTGTTTTTATTTTAACTTATAAAAACTGTTTGATGTTGATATAATTTTTCTTAATTCTTAATACACGTTTTTTAAAATAAGTTATAACATAATCTGCCCTGAAGTGAATATTTTTTAAAGTTTAATTGCAAATCAAATGTAGGATAATATTATTGCACAATGTCACAGGACTGTGTAAATATTTTCTTAGATTATAACTTAACCTAATATAGTATATAGGCCTACCTTAATTTTTTATAAAATATAATTGTCTATTTACGTACCCAAGTAAATGTCTTTTGAGTAGGCCTACGTATTTTTTTCTAAAAAGGTTAATGTCTTATTGTGTATTATTACATATTTAAACTAAATTGTTTTGTTTTATTAAAGTTAGATAAAATATACCAATTTAATAGCATTTGAACTAAATATAAATATATTAAAGCTAAAAACATCCAGTTTTTTTTAGAAAAATAATTTGTTTTAAGAGCTATTATTAGTTGTTTAAATTTTATTCAAACTTCGATTCGACTTCGAGAAAATTTTTGAATATTCGCTTCGACTTCGCTTCGAACTGAAAAAACTGGCTTCGCACACCACTACTTTTATTAATCCCAACTTGTCCCCAATTTGAAGAAATAAAGTATCTAGTTCGTCCCCAGACATTTAAATCTACATTTTGTGTACTTGCACTTTACTTTCAAGCCATTGTTCCACTTTAAAATTAAATTTAGTTAAAAGCCACACAGATTTTGATCCACGTTAAAAACAACACGGAGGAAGAAGACCCTAATCTTCTTCAGAAAGTGTTCCAAGAATCAAATTTAAAAACGTTCTATTTTCTTCTAAGTCCAAAGAGAAAACTAATATCATAAACTAATATCATAAAACAAAAGATAAAATGTTGGCTATGGACTAGAGATGAATATAAAATAAATTGTAAATTTAATATAAAGATTGAAATACTCATATATGTCAATGAATATGAACAATGTTATCTTAAAGGATTAAAAAATTTATTTATTTCTGTCAAAATTGAAATGAGTGCTAGTTTGGAGGTATTTAAATTTCATATTTTCTTTTCTTACTTCTTTTACAATCGCGAAACCCACTACTAACTTATTTACCAAGTATGCGAAGTGTGCATGCCTTGAAATAAATCATGGCCGACATTGAAAATTAATAGAAGAGTCAACAAACATCTTAGAAGGATAAATAATATGTTTAATAAAAGGTAAGTGTTCTTCCTTAGGTTAAAATTCCTTATTTAAATTATTTAACCCAATGTTAGGCATTCTTCCTTCCTATATTTTTTTTTAATGGATGTACACACTTCACACCGTGTTAAGCTGTGGCCAAACTTTGAAGTGCATAATTTCAAACGAAAATAAATTGGAAACTATTTTTTTTAAATTAGAAAAATATAAAGAAATATATTATGGTAGGGTGGCAAATAAATATTATGTTAGGGTAAATACAAAATATTTACAATTTGTCGGCATTTAAGTGAATCAGCAACTAGACTATTATGAGAGACAATCAATTATTACCTAATTTGAATGTTGCCATTTAGTTTATTTGCCAGTTTTATTGAGAGCTAAGAATCGAAGTAGCAAGAATCATAAAATTAAGATTGATTCTCGATTCTTTCATTACCTGTAAGAATTGAGGGTATTGAGGTCTCAAGTTTGGCAGCCCTAACTAAAACCAGATGTTTTAATTTGCAGAGAGACAAAATACATTTGTGTGACCAATTATGCACTCTTTAAGGTTTTGAATCATCAAACAAGTTAACACTTCTCAGTTACTTTGTTGAGTTTCTGACCTATACTTGTATCAGATAGGTTTACAGTGGTGATATGTTTGAGAAATTGGCCTCATCATCGATGGATAGCTCTTTAAACATATATTCTACATATAATTTGATACAGTACTTGGACACTGTTGAATTGCTACTCCAATGTTTCTCTATTCAAAGTATTATTTAAATTTACATGCTTAGAAACATTGCTTTCATTTTTATTTGTTCTTTGGATGAAGGTATGTTGCATAGTCTGACATGTTGCAATCTTCATAGCAAGTTCTTGATTATTCCAATTTTGGACATGCTGCCTCATAATTCAAAAGCATCTCGCTGTATTACTGGTATTACCATTTTCCAGCCTGTGGCTCGGTCAGTTTAGTAAAATGCCTCCATCTTCCTCTATCCTTCCACCATTCTCCTCTCACTTGCACACTTTATGTTGTCTGCTCCTCCGCTCCTCCCATCTTTTTCTTGGCCTTTCTTGAGAGGCTTGAGACTTTAGAACCTGTCACTCAAACCTACATATATAGCTGGGTGCTTATAAACTACAGTAGAAATTGTTAATATATTTAGAAATGGAGAAACGTAGACTTACACCAATATTTGTACACACGACAATGGCAATTGAATTTTATAATTAGTGTTGTAAACAACTAATGGATATTGCTAATGTGAGTAGTTATGGCACAGGCCAAATATTGGTATATTAAAATTTGTAAAGATGAATTTTATCCTAGAATTGTGCTACAAACAGAAATATGTGTGTTAATGTGGTATGTGTTCCTATTAAATAAAAAACTAGGCTGAAATTATACCTCCAGGAGTCCCTTCTACCTTTGGTTGCCCTGTGGACCTTCCCTCAACTCTACAGTTGTATCAGATAATATAGAAGGCGGGAAAGTTGGGTCTCAAGGAATGATCCGGAGGTAAATGGGACACACAACACTTTTTGTTAAATATGATAACAGCCTGTGTTTACCCTCTTTATAAGACTTTATAATGAGTAAAATGTTATAATAAATACTGTAAGATAATATTTACCACTGGAATCTTTTTCGACACAGTAACAGGAGTCGTAGAATTCTGTGAAGCTTGTTGCGATATCATACACAAACTCACAGAGGTGATGAAGACACAGGTCCTTAGTTATCTTCATGAGAACTTCGGGAAAACGCAACAGAGCCTATAAATCATAGCATTAGTTAGTGTGAGGAACAAAGGACAGCAACAAGTTCTATAAGAGAACTAAGTTGTTTTTAAAAAGAACAAGTAACCAAACTAGATCTGGTGTGGCCCATACCCAGTTAGATGTTCATGTTTGACTCCCTTCTGGAGCCACATGAGAGCACGCTGATTGTTAATACCTAATATGTAGTTTGTGTCTATGTTTGAGTGTGGTTAAACTCATGATCCCTAATGGTACTAATTAGTAACGAACCAGTCTTTACTGTATAGAGGCCTATAATCCTGAATGACCACTTACTATAAGATGAAAGCTCGGTGTTTCTATGACTGGGACAGATAGAAAGTTCTCTGTAACTTAGGTAACTAGTACTAGATGGTTAACATTTCAATGATAGCTTAACTGGCACATATAGTTTTCATCTCTTAAAATAGGGTTAGTCTTAAATTTCGTGTGGGTTCTGGCTATGCCTTGCTGGCCAGTTGTTATGCTTTAGATGTTTGTTGCAACCAATTCACTATTGCAACAATATTCTGGTTGTAGTCTTTGTCTCCCAATTGGGAAGTAATTTAAATTAGCCTTAGTTTGGTCTTTCACTCCAGAAAGTGTAATTATGCCTCTTTTAAGAGTGGGGCAGTAGTTAATAAAATCAGCTTAGTTTTGTAGTCTGGATGAGGGATTAAACCCACGCCGAGTTCACTCTATTTGTGTGCCTGTTACTAAACCCATTAGTGTACTTGGTATTTTGGTCCTTTGGCCGATCAACATAGGAAATGATGGGTTGTGCTTCTTGCACTTCTTTGTAATTGTTTGTTTGGTTTGCTCCATTAAACTCTTATGTCAACATGCATTTTAATCTTATGTTTTCAAGTATTATCCTATACTGTTCTATTGCCCTATAAATGTAGTTGGCGTATATAGTGCTAACTAAAGCGCCGCTATAATTTAACCATATTCTAGTATACTTAGATCTTTTGCATCTATGTTGTGTGTTGGAACTTGAAAGGTATCATGAATATTATAAATGGTTTTTTTCAGCTTTCAAAATTCTATGAAAATGTAGCTAATGAACAGCTAATTATGATTATTAGTAATATATTTTTTCAATCTCTATTTTATCGTTCTTAAACCATTAAAGTTGGTGAAAGCACAGCTATGAGTTATGATGTGCTAAAAGAGATTGCTTGTCATTCAGAAAATGTGTGAAAATATAGAAATAGTGTCATTTGTTCTTCCTCCACAGACCACCCTACTAAACATTTAATTCCGGCGTAAGTGAAGATAACAAAAAAGTTGTTTCTTTCGATACCTATCTGATACCGACGTTAGAGTACTAATATCAGTAAAAGTATTGAAAAAATGTATTGAGTAAAAACGACTAGTATCAAAAGGAAAATATGAGTATAAGTAAAGAATTGATACTTTTTTCATTCTAGCTGTGACATCACGACCCCCACCCTTACTCATAGCACACATACCATCATAAGGTCGATACAAGTGATTCAGCATATGTGTGTGTCGTGTGCACAGTAGAGAGTGGAGCTAGCCAGGATTGTCTAAATACGTGAGGATGATATAAGATCATGACAGGTGGTACAAACAAGGACATTTTCTGGTGAAAGTTTGGGAAACAAAAGGAACAAGGACTTTGAACCTTGATTTGGTAAAGGAAGAATGTTATTAATTATATAAGTAGTGACAATATCTGGTGAATATTTTGTTCAAACAATTTGAGCTATTTTTATTTTTTCATTTATTTTGTTATTTTGCTGAATTAATTTGACTTGTATACATTTCAATGTCTGATGGTTATTAATTAATTATATTTAGAACCTTGAATACTTTGTGTTTGAGTCATCTGAGGTAGGTTGTTTTTTAGTATTGTGTCTTTCTATCTGTTCAAGTTATACACACATGTACTGATTACACTAATGATTTATGGATGAGAAAGATTGAATTCAGAGGAAGTATAACCACATTTGCATGGAAGAATGGAGTGAGAAAGAGTGAAAAACCATTTTGAAAAAAAAACCTTGGTTAACCCAACCAGGATTTAAACCTGGATCTTTCTGTCATCTGCAGTAGACAAGCAGGTCTGTGGTAGATTATTGAAAAGCTATGTTATCCTAGAACATCAATAATGTCCCCCATATTGTTACCTTGGCAAGTTTCCACTCCTTGTCATGTTGAAGCGACATTGGCAAGTTGTTGGCCGCATCAAGGATCTGCTCGGGTGAGATGTTTGCTGTTCGAGCAATGGAACATATCCTGGTGAAGGCGTACAGCAAGTACACGGCAGTGTTCCCTTTGTCGTCCAGCATCTTGTCGAACGAGAAGATGTACTCGTGGTTGTGGTTGTGCACAAGGTCGGCATACTTGATGCAGCCATATGCCACGGCCTCCTGCGCAGCAGCCAGCTCTTCTGTAGTTAGAACCTTGTCCCTCTCCTTCTCTTTCAGTTTATCCAGAGAACGTTTCAGGCCTGTTATGATCACACACCAAATATCAACAATGACTCATACTCTAATATAACCTAGAAGAAACTAAATACTCTACAGCAAAGGTTCCCAAACTTTTTGAATGGTGTACCAGCCCAAAAATTTCTATAATTTGTAGTACTTCTGAGAGGAGCTAAATATTTACAATTTTGGTAAATTTCTAATTGTGTGCAGGGATATAACACAGACTACAAGGCTGAGCTTTAATCAATGTTGCCACCTTTACAACCCCTGATTAAATCCGTTTTACTTTTGGATGGACTTGGTCCAAATCTATTTTTATTATTTGATGAAAGCCTGTCTTTCTTTCAGACTTTAAGACAAAAGTATGGGAAAGTATTTATAGACATCATCCATCTTAAGTGCGAAAAGTTATCAAAAAGTAAGGTTCTCAAGCTAATATATTTGTATTCCCAAGATGTAAAAAATAAACTTTATCCAAAGTTAATATTACATTTTGACATGGGTTTTTAGGGCATTTATTTATCTGTCCTATCTTGGAATACATTTGAAAATTTCTTTGTGTTGAAAATCTGTTTCTCAAATTAAGAGCCTGTCACAAACAACTTTCTTCATTGCTTCATCACCCACCTATACCCTCAGGTGCTTCCTTGGCTTCTTTATTCTCAATCCTTTATTCATGAAACAACTCATGTGTGAAAAGAAAATTGAGAAACAAAGGACTTTGTGTTCATGACACAAATACACACACATTCCTGTTACAGAAGTTCTTCATGAATAATGTTATGCAATTCCCAAATTAAATGTTAAATTCAAAGGTAATATTTCCTAGCATTTGTGGTCCCTTTTCCAGAAAAATGTACTTAATTTCAGTTGAGTAGACAATAAATTGTTATCGCTGAGGTGCTTATTGCAGAGGACAGTTTCTACTTTGGTGAATTTTCTAAACCATTCTCTCACTTGTTGAACATAAAGTGCTATTTTGTGCTATTGCCAGTCTTACTCTACTTTATGCAATTAAGTACAGTGGAGCGCTCAACATCATTAAACTTTGCCTCTTGTGCCCTCTCTTGCCAGCAGTTACATATTCCAACATAACTCTAAAAATTACTTGTGTTTCAATGGACACAACATGTTTTACTCATTGCACGATTCAACACAGAATTTCATTTAAAAACCACATTCTCAATTTGGACAAAAAAATAGTCAAATACAGGGTTAAATGAACATCAAACTAGAAGAGTTTACATTGTGCCATAACTGTGTTGCCAAAATAAAGAAATTAAGTTACAAAAAATCCATACAAATTTATACTATGGGAAATATTAGTTTTTGAATGCCACTTGTACACACTTTACTTGTTAGATATAGGATGGTAGATGGTAAAGGGAAAGTTATGTGAGCTTTGGTAATAAAGACCATGCATTAAACCATTAAAGAAATTAAATACATTATAGGGTATTATAGCCAACTTCAAGGACAAATACCTAAGGTTTAGTGATATTTTTATTGAGCTTATATGTGATCATTAAAATGCATAGATGGTATTTTTAAGCACTGCGTCTTACTACCCAATCGGATTATATGCTTACATACTAGCTATGCTGATGGGTTAGGGATGAGGAAAGTTGAATTAAGAAGAAGTGTACCCACATTTGCATGGAAAGAGGGAAGCTATTTAAGAAAGTCCATCCTCGATACACTTAACCAGGATTGAACCCACAATCTCCCCGTCTTCGGCAGTCTAGTCTATTGCGAGCGTAGCTCCTTAGACCATGCAGCCACCGAAGCGGGTTGTAGATGGTTTCTGTTTGTAATAATTGAGCATGTACTTGAGTTGAGTGATTGGGAATGCCTTGTACCCTTCATGTTTTCTCATCATGGCCCTAGGGTTAGTTTTCATTTCTTAGCTTCTCCTTGCCATGTTCGACAGGAGTAGCTTTATGTTTCTTGGCTAGCCCTTTCTTCTAACTCTCTCTCATGACAAAATAATTAAATAAAAACCATTTTAATACAAACCAAATGTTTTCAAACTATGAGTGTCCTTTCGTGTTTTTAATTTTAAAGATAGGCAATTTTAAAACAATATGCCCTTATTTCCCCCCCCCCCTGCCATGCCTCGTCTCCCCTTCAATCAATAAGCTAAACAAAGAAAGGAGAAGGCAGAGGAGGAAGAGGGCTGGTTCACCTTGACATCATTTACCCTTCTTCCCTCCACTTTCACAAAGCAGAGGAAGAAGTGCCAAAAAATTGAATTTGGACTTAGCTAACATGGAAGGGGTCAAGTCAAAGGAGGTTAGCGCCTCCACATTTCAACCAAAAGCATGAATTTTAGTTGAACTTNGAGCACATGGACCGACCTCCACTCTCTGACACTCTACTCAACTGAATAAGTGGAGCTTTCGTTCGACTGACTGCTCAAGAATCAATCCACGCCTAGCCGGAAACAAAAGAATGAGGTTCCGCATGACCACGTCGAGTTTTGAGTTCCGCTACTGGAACATTCTGGTTCCTTCTACGAGTTACCAGTTCCTTCTTTGCTTGTTGTGTTTGTGTTCTTTCCTCCTACCCCTACTTTCCTTGCCCCTTCTCGTTGTGAATACAATTATGGTTATATATTGGGACGTTTGTTTTAAATGGTCACTTATTGTACCGTCGGCTGACCAAGGTGAGGGTGGCAACTTAAAGCCGGGATCTTTTATTTATTAACCAAAATTCATTTTAGGCGTAATGGGGGGTTATCTTTGTCAAAATTATTGTTTGGAACTAAAATTCTTTTAAGCGTTAACTATGTGATGTTTTGCTTTTTTACTCGGTTCGTTGCAACTGCAGTCTCCTTGTGTGAGATAGCAATTATATACTATAGTTAATTATTTGATATATATATTCTGGCCATCCTTTGGAAAACCTCAAGTCTCGGGCTTACCACCCGTCCCTTCTTTTGGGGTGGGATTATTTTAATTAAATTTCCTGATGTTGAGCTTAGGGCACTTGGTCCAATAATAGGTCTTTCTCTAATTGTTGCTGGTCAACACAATGTTTATTGCGTTTCACTTAAAGGTGCATGTATATTTAACTTCTAGTTATTAGTTCTTATGTTAAAGCTATATATATATATTTGTTGAGATTTATAATGGTGTTTATTGCAATTCACACTAGATGCACGAGCTATACGGACTTTAAACTTTAGGCTTCTATGCAAAGGCTATATATTAATTTGTCAAGATTTATAATAATGCTTATTGCATTTCACTTAAAGGCGCATGTTACACTAACTCCTAGTTGTTTATTCTAATGTTAGGGATATATATATATATGTGTGTGTGTGTGTGTGTGTTAAGATTTATGGTGGAAGCTGTTGCATTTCACACTATATGTGCAAGTTATACAAACTTTGAACCTTAGACTTCCATGCTGACGCTATATTTTTATTCGTTGGTATTTATAATTGTGTTCATCACATTCCTATGTTGAATGCACTAGTTGTACTGATGGCTAGCTTAATTACAAAATTTATTTATTTATTTTTATATGTACTGTAAAGTCGATAACATTCATTCTCTAATGGAGTAATTTCAATATCTTGGATGATAAGCACTTTTCACGATTCAATTATATTTATGTTCTCGTTATATATCTTCATTTTTTGTTGTTTTTAATAAAAAAAATATTGTTATTCTCAGGTAAACTTCTTGACTAATTTTCCTGCCTCGCTTCCTTATATTTAGATGAGAGGTTTACAAACTAAATACAGTTTGAATGTGGGATTACCAAACATTGAAAGTTAACACCAATCAAAGGAAATAGTTAATCAAAGTAATGGTTAGCTGATTTAAGGATATATTCTGAGAATGAAGCTTAACAGGGAACAATTCACTTCTTAGTGATCTAAGTAAGTGAATTGATAGGAATTTTGTGAGGAAGCAGAGCAAGATTACTCCCCCTCCTGCTCCTCATCATCCAATTGTTATCATCATCATCAGCAGCATGAATTATTTCCAGCCTGTGGCTGGGTCCGTTTAGTAAAGTGACTCCATACCTTTCTGTCATTCCACCTTTCTTCCTCCTGCACTCTTTCATTCTCCTCCTTTCACTTGCACACTTGCTGCTATCTGTTTCTCCCATCTCTTCCTTGGTCTCCCTTGCGGTCTCTTCCCTACATACTTCATATCCATTAATCTTCTTGGTATCCTTTCATCTTCCATCCTCATTTCATGTGCATAACATCTCATCCTTGCTTAATCTAATATGCACCCTGTACCTTAACTCAAGACCTTACATCTTCATTCCTAATCCTCTCTCTCTCTCTTCTGGTGACAGAGAGCATGTTCTTCAAAAACTTCGTACCTATGGCCTCCACTTTCACTTCGTTGTTTCTCTTTTATCCAAAGTCCAAATTTCTGCTGCATAAGTTATTATAGATATGAAGTATACTCTATACAACACTTTATTACACTTCAGGGACACTTCACTTTTCCATAGTAGGTCTCTTACACACTTGTAGGAAACCTTTCCCTGCTACCCATGTCTCACTGTATCTTCTCTGCAGCCCCCTTTTGCCTCAATCACACTAACAAGATACTTTACACACTTTGCTTCTTTTAAATCTACTCCAACCAGTTCTATCCCCTTTCTTGGCCTTGTTCTCTGCCTTACTAAATTACATTACACACGTTTTCAACTCCTCATTTCATTCCTGCAACTGTTCCTGTACTTCCGCTTACTTTCCTACGTCCCCCCCCTATATCATCCAAACATCTGGAAATATCTTTGCTTTCATTTTATCCTCACCCAGATTCCCTGCCACTCTATTCATTAACATTTATATTACCAATACAAATAATAATGGTGAGAGGGCTTCTTTGCTTGACTCTATTTTTTAAAATTAGAACCACTTTGTCCCCCTCCTCCCTATCTTTACACAGCTCAATTTATTATCATACATATTCCTTACTCTGCTAGCCACTCCTCTTTCTATTCCAGCTTCCTCCATTGCTTTACATACTTTCTTTTTATCCATACTGTAACGATGTTACACAAAAGAAGAAACAAAATTACTCCAAAGAAGGAACAAACTGTATAATGGTCTGTATCATGAGCTTGTACTCATCGCCCGCCTTGCTAAACGGGGCACTCCGGAGCTCACACCTAACGACACTCTTCACCGAGGGAAGTACAGCGCGGACTGAAGCGAGGCAGGACTCAACACCCCGCTCGTGATGGTTGCCACGCCCGCAATAAGCAAAGACTGAGTTTGACCAGGATAGTTTCCGGTTCCGGCTGTGGAACGTTCCTAGCACTTTCGATAGTTCTCAGTGTTGCTGTTTCCCCCACCAGAGCGCTGCTCACCTCCCTTCTTTTGTTTGTTCTTCTCCACCCAGCTTCCCCCTCTCTGTGAATTTGCCCGAGTTTGTGTGCTAATTGCTTTGCCAAATTATCGTTTGGAATTAACTTTAAATGAATATATTCTTTCTTTGGGGCTTTGGAAAAATTTCGTTGAATTACCACGAGTATATTTAATTGTAAATATGTAAGGTTTTTTTCTACCGGCACACTCTAACCATTTTCTTGCTTTTAATTAATTTACGTTTATTGATTTGCTGAGTTTGGGACCTCTGGTGCACTAACTAAAGTAATATTTAATGACGTTTGGTCAACATATAGTTTTCATATTTGTTATACTAAAAGTAATATTTAATGACATTTGGTCAACATATAGTTTTCATGTCTGTTAAACTAAAAGTAATATTCGATGGCGTTTATTGTTACGTATGATCAACATATAGAGTTTGTATTTGTTAAATTGAAACTAACATTTAATGGCGTTTGATGACAGAGATGATTATATAAAATTGTTCTCGGTTGTTAAGTTTAATATTCTCCATTAGCGTTATTGGCAGAGACAATTATATTGAATTGTGCTGAGCTGCTATGTTTGAATATTCTATATGAAACGTTAAATTGGTCCTATCAGTAATATTGTTCTTAATATAGTGTTGTACTGCCTATACTTCGGTATCGGCCTTTGTAATCAAATAAATAAACAATCTGTTTTCTCTTGTGACTCCTTGGATATTACGAGGCGTGTTTTTTAAGTAAGTACCGTTTTGAAATTAAAAACACACCAAGTGTAGTTTTTAATCAATTTTATTCTTACGTGAAAGCCTATACTTTAATCTACTTTTCAACATAATTTCCACCAATATTAAGGCATTTGCCGTATCGTACAACCAGCTTTTGAATTCCATCCTCATAGAAATCTGCCGCCTGATTTGATAACCACAGCAACACGGCCGTTTTGAGGTCATCATCATCGTCGTGGCGCTGACCACCAAGATGCTTTTTTAAATGCAGGAACAAGTGGTAGTCACTAGGCGCTAGATCGGGACTGTACGGAGGGTGATCAAGTTGTTTCCAGCCAAATGATGCAATGAGATCTTGGGTACGATTAGCCACATGTGGACGGGCATTGTCATGAAGCAAAACAATACCCTTACTCAGCATGGCTCGCCTTTTGTTTTGGATTGCACGGCGCAGTTTAGTTAAGGTCTCACAATAAGTCTCAGAATTTATTGTGTCACCACGAGGCAAAAAATCCACGAGCAACACCCCCTTCCTATCCCAAAACACAGTACACATGATTTTTCGGGCTGAAATTGTTTGCTTGAACTTCACTTTCTTGGGTGATGTTGAATGCCGCCATTCCATGGATTGTTGTTTCGATTCCGGCGTAACATGAGCCACCCATGTTTCGTCACCTGTGACAATTTGACTTAAAAAATCATCACCAAAATCACTGTATTGCTCAAGGAAAGTCAACGCACTGGCTAAACGTTTGGTTTTGTGCACCTCAGTCAACATTTTCGGTACCCAGCGTGAGCACAACTTACGATAATTTAAGTGTTCTGTCACAATTCCATAAAGAACACTTCTTGAAACTTGAGGAAACTCATTAGATAAAGATGAAATCGTAAAGCGTCTGCTCTCTCGAACTTTTCCATCAACTTTCTGCACCAAGTCTTCAGTAATGACAGAAGGTCGCCCACTTCTTTCCTCATCATGCACATTCGTGCGGCCATCTTTAAATGCTCTAACCCATTTTCTTACCATTCCTTCGCTCATAATGTTTTCTCCATACACTTCACTGATCTGCCGATGAATTTCAGCCGCTTTCACATCTTTTGCATGAAGAAAACGAATAACAGAGCGTATTTCACAGTCGGCGGGATTTTCTAGCGACTGAGTCATTTTAAATACTCACAAACAGAGGTAAACACGGTCGAATACTTCAGTAATGGCGTCTGTGGCTAGCCAACAGATGGAGGTANGGGGGGGTACAGGGGTACATCATACCCAGGCCCGGAAATTGTGGGATTTCCTAAAATGTTTGCATATTGAAGATAAGCATCCACATTTCCCCCTGGAATTACTAATAAACTATGTTTTTGTCTTTGTTTAGCATGGAATATTTCGATTAAGCCACTGAGATTCCTAGTTGTCAATTCTTATATTTACCGCTAGACGCGACTCTGCTCATAAGTTTTTTTAATGTTCCCACCAAAACAATATATGCTCGCTGACCATTTCAGAGCTAAGAGTTTATCACATGTAAAGAGAGTAACACTCGACAAGTGACATGCGTCTAATTAACAAGACTTGTTCAGCACTCATGAAAACGGTAGCATGTACCTCCCTCCCAGTATGAATATATTTCTAGACTCAACAGTGACTCCAGTGGTATGCACCCATCAAGCCAACTAGACTACTCAACATACCTGTGCCAGTACCCGCGTTTGTGATTATTCCCTTCCAAAGGTAAAACTTATACCACATTTTAAGTGACTATTATTTAGATTATGTATTAGGTTTACTTTGTACCTCCAACTCATTTCAAATCAAACAGTCGTATTGTTTTGTTTATCTTCTTTTTTATTTAATATCAAGAGAAAGTATAGCAATTGGGAAAAATTTTATCTCGAGATGATGAATCTGCTTTGAAAACAGTATAAAAGAGTGATGGAAGAGGTATTTTGAGCAAACTTATGGCAAAAACAAAAAAAAAATAGCAGAAAATTGGGAAAATGTTAGGACGAGTGAAAAAATTAACAAGACCAAGTTATTAAAAGCTTTTAAAGTATTCAAGAATGGTAAAGTTATGGGTGTAGCTAGGAATCATCACAAGTAAAATTATTAAGTGTGGAAGCATGTTACTTTCTGACAAATTGTGTGAGTTGTTCAATGTGTGCGGTGGGATTTTGAATATTCCTAATGATTGGAAGAATGATGTGATTTTCCCTTTGTACAAAGGAAAAGGCAGTAAATTTTAATATAAGAATTATAGGGCAGTTTGTTGAATATCCCAGGCATAGTTTTTGGGAAAGTCTTAATTCAGAGGGTACGTGAAAAAACTGTGGAAAAAATTCAAGGTGTGCAATGTGTTTTCATGCCAGGTAGTAGTTGTATTGACCAGATATTTGCGTTGCAACAAGTAACTGATAAATGTATGGCAGTAAGGAAGAAAGTGTAGAGTGATTTTGTTGATACAGAGAAAGCGTACAATCAGGTGAATAGGAGTATGTTTTGGAATGTTCTTAGAGAGTATGATGTAGATGCATATTTGGTGGTGTATGATGGAAGCAAAGCATATGTTAGGGTTTGATGTAGAGTTGAGCAAATGGTTTGACATTGAGGATGTCAGACAAGGATGTGGTATGTATTCATGGATAAGTCTAAAAGGAATGGTTGTGAGGATATGGTTGGTATGCAAATGGTCAATGAGAATGTGAGAGTGTTGTTAGGTGCAGATGATGCAATAATAATGGCTGAGAACGAAAGTGACTTGCAGAATGCATTACATCGTTTGAATGTAGTGATTGGCAGAATGGCTCTTCGTATAAATGTCTCCAAAGCTAATGGGATAGTTTTTTTTATAAAAAAAATCAGGAAATAAGTGTCAGCTTAGTAAAAATGGAAAACTGTTATAACAAGTGAATAATAAAGTGTATCTGGGCAGAATGTTTTGTAAAAATAGAACTCAACAGAATGTATGTGGACTATTGCAAAGAGTGGGGTAGTATCAAAAGAGGCAAAAATGGCAGTAAAAGTGTGTTAACGCCAATGTTGTTTTACGGGTGTGAAGTGTGGGTTTGTCGGGAGAAACACAAGAACATGATGAATGCGGTTGGAATAAAATATCTAAAAAATGTATGTGGAAAAAATTGTATGGGCAAAGTCTGTAATAACTGGGCGTTGAAGGAGTGTGGTTTGAAGGGGAATTGAATAGGTCAATATGAAAGAAGCATCTTATGTTGGTTTGGGCATGTTGAGAGGATGAGTGTGTGTGGATCGAGGGACAAAGCAAATATATGATGGTGGATCAAAAAGAAGAGGTAGGCCATATGCATTGTTTCTTTCCCACTCCATAAGGAAACGACGTATGTATGTATGTATGTATGTACAATAAAACTTTAAATAGTAATTTAATAATTAATGCTTAACACAATAAATTTAATAGCTTACAAATATACTGGATGTGAAGAATGCAAAATGTATCAAAATGTATCAAAATAAATGATACGGAACTCAGCACAAACTTGCTCTATTGTTTGAAACTGAAGATATTTACCCAAAACTCGTAATATATGTGAAACTAAATAATATATACGAGCAAACCCAAGCATAAATTGCACTATACTTATGTAAAACTTTTAATTTTGAGCCCCGATTTTAAATTTTATAATTTTGTTTTTAAAAACTCAATGTCCTCATTTGTGTGTTTGGACCGATAAAAAAGATCAATGTTGTGTTCACAAGGGTCAACACTTCATATTAAAATTTCAAATTCCTGTTAAAATTTTCGACATTTTATTAGGTGTTGCAAATCTTCATGCCATCGCATTGCTATTATATTCCTCATTTATAAATTTTGACCAGTAAAAAAATGTAAATATTGACTATTGAGTCTAAAATAGATATAGATCATTGTTGTACAAACATTTCTCCTAAGGGGTTTAAGAAAAAACAACATAAGCTTTTAGAGACTTACTTATATTTAATTACTCGATGGCATTGGGGAATTATTGTGTTAAAACTTAAGTAGTATCTCTTTACAACTAAAGCTCACAAAATTGTATTAATATATTTGCCAATATCTCAGAAACTGTTAGATTTATAAAAATATATTTAATATAAAAGTTTTTTATTTTCAATAGTACTGCAATTTTGCAATGATAAGTTATTTAGTATCTCAAATCGTTGAAGATACGGAAGTTTCTGCTTCTGTAAAGTACCCTCAAATTCATTTTCATGGTCAAATAAAAATAGCCAGTTTATTTATAATTTTAATCAAAATCGTTAGTTGATTTTCAGAAAATCTTTTTTTTTTCTCTTTTTGCCCTTTCTTAAACTACTCTTAATTTTAAGTTTAAACAGACACAAAGACAGACGTCATTGCAAAGACCACATTTTAGGGTTTGGGGGTCATTGAGACATTGACATTAATCAACATTTCAGATTAGATTTTCTTTTGTGTTCGAAAAGTTAAAAAATATATATTTATGTATAACTTAAATGTTTTTGGTTTTATAAAATATATGCTTCAATTAAAATATTTGTATTATAAAGAGACCTACATATTTGTAATGATAAGTAATTTCATATCTCAAATATTTTAGGAGGTATTATAAAAAAAAAAGATAATTTATGCCTTAATCCCTTAAAGTCATTTTGGCGAAATATTGAGAGAAGCCATTTTGTTTGGAATATTTCTCTTTTTGCCCTTCAGTAAACTACCCTTAATTTTTGGTTTAGATATCCAATTCCAAAAACCCTTCGGGGCAACCCTATGAAAACCATAGATACCTAGTTTTAGACCGATCAGTAAAATAGTTTAGGCTCTAGTTGGAGGTACAGACAGACAGATGGATGGACAGACAGTCAAAAACCACTTTTTTGGATTCGAGGGGTTATGAAATGTCAGGATTCATCAAAATTTTGAGTTCATTTTTTTTTACAATCACAATACTTTCTCTACCTGTAAGATAGCAAGAAAGTAAAAATTAAGTGGAATCGCTCAATGGAGTTTTTTTTTTTGAGAAAAACATTTTTTTTTTTCAGCATAATTGATTTTAATTATGTTTTGATTTCAAAAAGTATTATTACTATATAGTTTTTTAATTTATTTAAAAGCTGTTTCAACTGATGAAATTATATGTATCAACTTTTCCAAACCGCTCAAGTGGCCGAATGTTTTTCAATTTAAAGACTATGATATATAGATGAGGCTATAACTGTAGTTACAAAAAAAAAAGTTATAGCATTACTATAGGAGCATTTGTCCAGTTGCCATTGTATTATTGGCAGCATAATGCCCTCCCGAGTCAAAGATGGTTGCGTTATCTGAGAGCTAATGATCTTGTTGATCCCTCATGTGCAGCCGACCATTTCCCCATTCCCATCACAGATTCTGCCTTAAAATATGAGTGAATAATGAACCTGGGAACACAGAACGACTCATGGATAGCTCAGTGGTTAGAACATTGGAGTACAAAGCTAAAGGTCCCGGGTTTGAGTCGTGTCTAGGTGTCATTTTTTCTAATTTTCAAATACAATACTTGATATGGCTTCATCGTTAATAAATCATTTTAATATTCTAAGCTTTGCTAGTCAAGTACAATTAATTGTACAAGAATTTGTTTATCCTTCATTAAAGAACTAGTTAACAATAATTTTGATACTATATATATTTTTAAACATAAAAATTTTTCAGAGATTAAATATTTGTGGGTAAAAGAAATATTTATTTACATTCAGTATACCTCCTAATTTTTCTTAGATTATGTAAATTACGAATTCATTAGAAATTTCAACAGAAAATAATATTTTAACCTACAAATAATTTAAATGGGCAAAATAATGCACATAAAGAATTGATTTTTTAAACTTAAATCATTCCTCTTGTTATTTTCTTAAATATTTAACAATAATTCATAAGTAATTAGTTTATTGGTAAAATTAAGACTCGATAAAGAAGTTGTTAAATATCAAATCACAAATAAAGAATAATTAATAACAAACAGTGTCTACTTCGACAATTACAGGGAACATGCAACACTGAACATAACAAACTTTTGAAAGATAAAAAATATACAATATGACTAAAATAAAACTCGTCATTATTAATATTTTAAAGAAACCAAAATAACATAAATGTGTTTATCCATCCCCTTAGTTGACATTTTTATTAGTAATTTGTTCAGTTCATTAAGTTTATTTCTCTACAGTAAAATCCAAAATAAAAATTAACAACATTACATTTTACACTAAGCCTAAAATAAAAAATAACACTGATGGGTCTAATGCCCTTTTTTGGGTTCAGCAAATTGGTATGGAGAGTTTTTGCCATTTGGCCACTCAACAAAGAGGAATCACCTGCTTGGAAAGTTAAATTGCATAACATTTACAAGATCTTTGTAATTATGCTGTCAATTTCACTAAATGTTGTTTTAATAATTCAAATCATCATTGATAGAAACAAACTTGAAGAAGTTTCTGATGGACTAAGTATTGTCATTGTGTCTGTAGTCATGTATTCAAAGTGGGCCACAGTAATTGGTATGAAAAATGAGATCAAAATCATGATGGAATTCCTTGAAAACAATTTTCTAGTCTTAGTGGTTGATTTCTGCAAAGAAAAAAAAGATATTATCCGGGAATACAAGAAACATACCAACGTGATCACGGTGGGTTATGGAGCTCAATTCTTCTTTTGTGTCATGTTATTCATAGCTAAGACTATTGTTGCAAGGTCTAAGTTTAGAGAACATATAAAAACTAGAGATAAAAATGGAACCGAACGAGTTAATCCTCATTTGAATATGCTGTTAAAAGCTTACTATCCAATGGATACAACAGACCCCTTCAATGAGGAAATAGTATTCTGGCACCAGTCTATAGCGTGCAGTTTTACTGCAACCACATGTGCTTTAATAGACACCCTATACTTTGCTTTGATGATTGCTTTGACTACACAGTTTAAGCTGCTTAATGCAACGCTGTGCCAGGTCACAGAGGAACAGACTGACCAGAATAAATGCAACTCTGCACTAGATGACTCCGATCACTTACCAGCAATGCTTCAATCAAAACAATTAGGTAAATTATCACAAATGAGTCCAATGATTGACGAAGAGAAAAATTTAGATGAGGTTGATGATGATGATACTGATACTAAGAATGCAAGGAATAACAAGAAAATGTCATTTACGGAGGTACCTGATAGATCACGAAAGTCAACTCTTCTAGACTGTATTTTGTACCACCAAGGGCTATTAAAGTGAGTACAACAACAAGCATGCTGGAGTCTCTCGGTTGAATTGTGGGAGTTGCTTTTGAATGTACACAACATTGGCGCATTCATGCAAGGAGGGGGTGACATGGTTATCTGTCTTCTCCACTTCCTCCCTCATAAAAAAACTGCTACATTCTGGAGAGAAACATTGCTCTAGAACAGTGGTTATTAACCTTTTATTACTTGCGGCCCCCTAAATATCCTAAAATATTTTCGCAGCCCCCTTGTTTTTACTAACGTATTAATCAATAAGATTTATTCTAAAATAGTGGCTTTATTTACCGATTATAATAACAAACAAATAAAACAAAACAATTAACTTACCTAAATGTATTTAATGGGACCTCTCTCTGCTGTTTCAATTGTTTTACTTAATGCTATTTCACATACAGGAGTCGATTTCGGTGCTTCATTTTATATTTACTATTGTGAAAAATCCCTTTTCAGATAAATAAGTAAGCTTATAACCCGAACAGTTAAGTATTACATAAATAAGAAGAAACAAAGGGCAGCAAATTTTGAATGGCGATGGTAAACAGGTGGGGATTATTTGTACTAGCCGTGATTTCTATTATCCGTGCTTCCCCTTCACTCCATTACCCCAGAAAATCGAGAGTTTACTGTGCTTACATGCTTACGATCATCAAATTCTTTCTTCCAAAACGTAAAATTTAAGCTAATTGACTTCAGTAATAAGCAAATCACATTTTAAATTATTTTTTTTTGAGGCCCTCTAAAGTATCTTTGTGGCTCCCCAGAGGGCCACGACCCCCCTCCAGTTAATAATCGCTACTCTAGACCGCCAAATTGTTGTGTTTTAGGCTTGGAGAGCAGCTAAGAGATATACTAAGCCTGTCATTGTTTGTGCAGTATCTAACTACATCTATTGGCATTTGTTTTGGAGGGTTTCAAGCAGCACAGGTTTGTGAATATTTATTTAAAGATTTAAATTAATATTATTTGAAATGATGAATATTTTATTGTATTAAAATTTAAAGATTATGAACCCATCTCACAGTCAATTAACACAAAAACTATTATTATTATTATTATTAGCACCGCGTCTTACTACCCCTTCGGGTTATACACACTTACACTAATGTGTAATGGTAGGGTGATTGTGAGATGAAATGGAGGACCTACAGTTTAACGTGGAATCCGAACAACGGTGGAGGCCTGTCATTCCCCACATTCACAAGTTGTGATTAATACACGTCTTGTCAAAGGTGAAGGAAGGGTTTGGTAATCAGATAAATATGTGCCGAGACCGAGGATTGAGCCCCGGACCCCAGCACAGAATCCCGACACCTTACCCCTAGACCACCAGGTCACCCCACATAGACTAGAATACATGATTATGCTTAAACAAGAAATAACACTGATGTTCAGTTTTCTGCATGCTTTATTTGAGAACTGCAAAATTTGGTTCAGTTTAAAACTATTTTTATTTAAAAATAATTACTTTTAAATTTTGTTGGATTTTTTTTAAAATAGAGTATCAACTCCACTGTTATCTAGAGTAACATACAAATAACTGGACAGTAATACATACATGTCAAGATAGACATGACATATATAAAATATAATCTTGTATTATCTTGAATTAATAAACAAGGTTTAGAAACCAATCAAACAAAAAATGGTAACTATAACACTAAATGTAATTAAACAAAATTTAAAAAAAGCAGGAAATGTGAGGTAATTAGGAATGAATAGAAGATTAATGGAACGGGGAGTGAAATTATTCAAAATGAAAATGAAAAACTTTCCCATACTAAGTGACATTGCATTTTTCCAGTGGAGGAATAAATAAGATATACCAACGAGCCCCAAAAAGTTCCTAGGAATGAAATTTGAATTTATGCCATTTTGATCAACATTGATAATGACATATTTATGTGTGTATATAATGTCCAATCATTAATACAAATTTAATATAAGAAAATAATTAATAATTTTGCAAGAATTCTCAGCTAATGCATTTCTTAGTAAGAGATTTGGAAAATCTCTGGTAGTAGCTTTGTTTTAAGTCTATGTATTCTCTCTACTCTAACCTAATTAATTTATGAATAAAATAGCCAAAGCTATGATATTTGTTAGTCATTGTTTTAGCCATATCTAGATATCATGTTTTGTAAATTGAAAAATGGACACCTGGACCATGGAATCGAACCCGGGACTTTTGCTCTAACCATTGAGCTATTCAGGAATGGTCCTGTGCCCAGGGGGATCTATTATGATCACAAGCTATTAGATAACGCAGCCACCTTTGACTCAGTAGTTGGCTTTTTGCTGAATTTAGTTGATGTGGAAAAGCTGTAAGGCTGTAGGATTGATGATTTTGTTGGATTCGTGTTAGTGAATGTACTCGTAACAGTGAATCTGATAAGGTGGTGAAGAAATCTTAAGAGTTTTCTCTCTGGAGTGTTTCATACATTTTAGTGTTTGTTTGCACATATTTTATATTAAGTGTGCATACTCTGTATATTTACATTAATAATTTATAATAATAATGTGGTAGTGCTTTTAGCTAATACTACATTTATAAAACTGTATCTTACGATAACATGAAGACATAATTAAAATTAATTATTGTTTGATGGGGGAAGTTATGGAAATGCTATGATATAATTGCTGACTTATTGAGGGATACAGTTATATTGACATATTCCTGCTTTCACATCCCACGAAATTAAATCTGTCCCAACAGGGATTTGAATCTCATGTGTTTAAAAGCTAAAATATATTCAATGTTTATGGCAAACTGATTCTAACGCACTGTAATGGTGTGCACTATAATCCTATCCCACTGTAATGGGGTGCACTATAATCCTATCCCACTGTAACGGGGTTCACTATAATCCTATCCCACTGTAACGAGGTGCACTATAAGCCTATCCCACTGTAACGAGGTGCACTATAAGCCTATCCCACTGTAACGGGGTTCACTTTAATCCTATCCCACTGTAACGAGGTGCACTATAAGCCTATCCCACTGTAACGGGGTTCACTATAGGCCTATCCCATTGTAACGAGGTGCATTATAAGCCTATCCCACTGTAACGAGGTGCACTATAGCCTATTCCACTGTAACGAGGTGCACTATAAGCCTATCCCACTGTAACGGGGTTCACTATAAGCCTATCCCACTGTAATGAGGTGTACTTTAAGCCTATCCCACTGTAACGAGGTGCACTATAAGCCTATCCCACTGTAACGAGGTGCACTATAAGCCTATCCCAGTGTAACGAGGTGCACTATAAGCCTATCCCACTGTAACGAGGTGCACTATAAGCCTATCCCACTGTAACGAGGTGCACTATAAGCCTATCCCACTGTAATGAGGTGCACTATAAGCCTATCCCACTGTAATGAGGTCTACTATAAGCCTATCCCACTGTAACGAGGTGCACTATAAGCCTATCCCACTGTAATGAGGTGTACTATAAGCCTATCCCACTGTAATGAGGTGTACTATAAGCCTATCCCACTGTAACGAGGTGCACTATAAGCCTATCCCACTGTAATGAGCTGTACTATAAGCCTATCCCACTGTAACGAGGTGCACTATAAACCTATTCCACTGTAACGAGGTGCACTATAAGCCTATCCCACTGTAATGAGGTGCACTATAAGCCTATCCCACTGTAATGAGGTGCACTATAAGCCTATCCCACTGTAATGAGCTGTACTATAAGCCTATCCCACTGTAACGAGGTGCACTATAAGCCTATCCCACTGTAACGAGGTGCACTATAAGCCTATCACACTGTAATGAGGTGTACTATAAGGTCATGTGTCAAAATTTAATTGAACAAAGTATAATCCAGCTAATCTGTGAGTTTGAAAATGTTCACTGCTATGGATATAATAGGTTATACATTCATAATATGTGATAGAATTAACATATTTAATTACAGTATTCAACAGTCGGAGGAATAAGGTTGGATATTGTGTTGTAAATAAAGACTAAAACATGTTAAAACATTAAGAATATGTTTTTGTTTGAAATTTAATTATCGCTTAGAATCTGGTAGATCCTAAAGGGCAATTTTTTTAGTCGAACGTATAGTCAAGAGAAAAACCCATTTGTTGGCTGAACCAAACAAAAATTGTCATATATCAGATTTTTTGATGGTTTTTATATGATCCGAGAGTGCTGAATCCAAATATGCCAGGTGTACTAACATAACCCTTGAGCATTTTGTGATATTCAAGATGGCGTCCACCATAAATGCCAGACATTTAAAAACAAAGATTTTTTTTTACTTCATTGATATTGGTGTCAATATTTATATTTAAAGACAAAATTTTAAAGAGTAAGTTTTACCATATAGTTTCCAAGATAGCCACTAGTATGGTGATAATGGTGGGATAACATATGCAAGTTGGGTATAAATGCAAATAGTTTTGGGGGTGGAGAATACTAATTATTATTATTATCATCATCACCACGTCTTACTACCCGTTCGGGTTATACGCACTTACGCTAATGTGTAATGGTAGGGTGATTGTGAGATGAAATGAAGGACCTACAGTTTAACGTGGAATCCGAACCACGGTAGAGGCCTGGCATTCCTCACATTGACAAGATGTCTTGCCAGAGGTGAAGGAAGGGTTTGGTTATTAGATAAATTTGTGCCGGGACCGAGGATTGAACCCCGGCCGCCAGCAAAGGAGTCTGACACCTTACCCCTAGACCACCAGGTCCCCGAGAATACTAATCCATGGTTTAAAATGTTGTCACTAGAACAAAATAAAATAAAATTAAAGTTGAATCAAAATTATGTTTAGTCATTAATAGTGGTAATGTTAAATATAGCACAATATTTTAAAGAAGCTATTGATTACCTTTACATATGTGTGTATATTTGATTGTTTATAAGCCTTCATCAGAGGAAATGTCCGCATCATCTTCGTCATCTGAGTTAGAATGACGTGTGTAAATGTTTTGGCATTGGTTTGTTCCTTCACATTTGCAGAATTCAGTGCAGCTGATGTGTGCAGCCACAACGTATCATCTTCAAGATAGTGTAGGGTGCTGTGTAAGTTCCAGGTGGTAGAGTTGTAGGTTCAAATCTCTGGTTTACTTCATCTCGGTGCCATCCAAACAACATTGGTTCGATTTCAGGTGGGTGTGGCTTGTCCCCCTCCCTGTTTCCATAAGTTGGTTTGAAAATGAGCCTGCTTCACATTTTCTGCAAAGGCCTGCGTAGTAGGTGGGAGGCTTCTGAGCTTTGGCATACGGACCGAAGTCTTTTTTTTAGCCAAACATTTCTTAAATTTGCCATAGCTGGGCAAGCCAAGCTGCCGTAACATTGTGCAATGAGCTTTGTTGCCTCTTAAATCATGTCTGGGAGCAGTGATTATGTGTTGTCCAGTTTCTCCAGTGTATTTTCACCTCATAGTGCTTTCAATGCTTTCTGTTTACCGATGCCATAGAGAGCAGGCCCAGTATCTCAACCTGATAGAGCATGGGCTGCCAGTAGATCTGGCACAATGACTATGTCCATAGACAATCTCATACCATGTCAATGTACCCTCTTTGTGAGTAGATTCCATTTATACATTGCATTCCAGTTGCTCAAAGTGGTAGTGATGCATTAGCAACACCAACATATCAGTATCATCGCAGATAGTTTTAATGGTACAGTTTTCTCCAAGTTGCTTGGCTAGTATTACAGCTTGTGTTATCAATGAAGTAAAAAAACCTTTATATTTGTCAATTTCTGGCATTTATGGTGGACGCCACCTTGAATATCTCAAAATGCTCAAGGGTTATGTTAGTACACCCGGCATATTTGGATTGAGCACTAATGTATCATATAAGAACCACCCAAAAAGTCTGATATATGACAATTTTTAGTTTCATGGTGTTTCTCTTAGAATAGTATGTTCTGGATAAATTGGAATGTCATGTGATTACAATTGGTTTAAACGGGTTTCCAATGTATATTGACATCTATTATATGTATAAATATAGATTAATAAATTCTCTTAATAATGGTCTAAAGAGCAAGAACTTTACACCACTGGGTTTTTAGTAGCTGGAACCTCCGGCATATGACGATTTCTGAACCAAAGAGGATATTACCTTTTAAGTATTTTATTGTAATTTCCCTATGGATCCAACTGATACATTCACTGCCAATTTCTTAGCAATCTCATAGCAGGACCATTCCTTTTTTGACCACAAAATTCCATCAGTAAATGGCCAAACATTATATAGTGCATATATATGCATAATGCACTCACACGCAACATTAAATTTTAACTAAATGGTGAACGTTAACCTTGTCCTTGATATCACGGTAAAAACAATCAGGCAACTTTAGGCTTGCACATGGCATCATGGGTAGTGGGTTGTAATGATATCGATTTTTCCTGTCTTTTTAATATTCGCGATCATATTTTAAAGTAAATATATTAATATTTCTTCTTTTCAGTTAATAAAGTAAAGTCATCTTTTCTATACTACGGCCATGTTTCTTTTTCTTTTATTTTAACTGCACGTGCAAGAAACAAGGTTTTTACTTCCGTGTTGTAATACGCAGTAAACAAATAGCAGGTGCAGAGTAGCACATCTGTTTTCTTAAATGCGAGCTAAATTTAAAACTAACCCTATTGGTCGATGGAAAGAAAGCAAGGAGTGGTCTGGGTTCGAGGGTGTGAGTGGTCTGGGTTGACACAGCTCGACTCGAGAGGACGCTAGCTGGTTAGACACGTCAGTCTTCGGGTGTCTCTACTCTGCTACGGCAGACGAGATGGAAGTGTTTTATAACATTAAGTGGTGGTTTATTTTATTTACAAAACAACTTAAGGACAAATAAAATTGTCGTTATGACAGCAAAACACAGTTTTTCTCATTTCTTGGGCAGATTTATCTCAACCTCTAGTCCAATATTTATTGTTTAAATTACATGTTTTACAATTGGCGCAACAACGTGGGACTAGTTCTCAACCGCAGATGACAATACGGGTAGTACTTTTACAATTGGCGTACTCAACGAGGGGCAGTATTCAAGGCTTTTACAAATGGCGTTCCAATGTGGGGCATCCAGTATCTGTATTTTACAACTGGCGTTCCAATGAGGGGCATCCAGTATCTGTATTTTACAAATGGCGTTCCAACGAGGGGCATCCACCTTCAGTCTTTTACAGGGTGGCTCGATATTTGATGCATTCGCGTTGTTACTATTTGCGGGAAATTCAAACAAAAATATTTTCATGATTTTATGGTCAAAATATTGACAATTTGTGACTTTTTAGGGACGTTCTTGACCTGTTATGCAATTAGTAATATTTTGTGGCTTTCGTGAGCCAGTAGAGACCCTGATATAGCTCAAAAAAACAACTCTATACTTATTCCATCCTCACTGACTTTCTCCCCACTTCTCTATTCTTGCATACACCCTTCACTTCAACAATAGTTTATAATTTATGTTTAATTTGTGATTTTAACTTTTTACTTGTATCTTTCTTGATGTGCCTTAGTTAAAATATTTATCTCCGGTTCCCAAAATGCTCTGTTCACGTCTACCTCTTTAAGAATATTAAATTAATCTACTTTCCCACTTTCTGCAGGTAAGTGGCAGTAACTGAAACTTTTCAAATTTGAAAGGACGGCCATGATTAGTTTGTGAACTGACACATTCCAATAGTACAACCAGGGATGAAACATTTAACAGTTAATGTTGGGGCAATATGTATTGTAATTAAATTATATGTACACAAATTTAATAGCCTGGTTCATGTTTAATGTTCAGAGCTGTTCTTGATAGATGTGGGGCTGTAGATTAACTTTATCTGCAGGGCCCTCAAATATCTGCCTCGCTCCCAAAAATATATAAAAAAATTAATTTTTGTTTAATATTGTTACAGTAGTTGGCACTTATATACAAATTTTCAGCTGAATAGGGCACCAGAAAATGCCCTATAAGGTAAGTACATGTAGTGATTAATGCTAGAAGCCATGTTTTTATACATATAAGGGTTGATTTCTCGCCAAAAAACATGGTCTGTAAAAAAGAACAGTGAAAAACATTTACCATGTTTGAATTAAATCAGGTAATGAACTAAAGAATTATCATAAGACATAGCCACCACAGACAACAGAAAAATGCAATCGCCAGTGTTGAAAACAAAGAGCTTGCTTCACTTGTTCAATAAATCAAACCATGTAATTTTGTTTTTATTTATTTTTACGCTCTGACAATATTTGCTAGTTCACCTATACATTCTAATGTCAAGCCATTAGTATTTATTCTACTATTTCCACAATATTGCCACAAGCTAGAGGTTGTCAATGTAGTACTGTAGTGCCCGATTTCAAAATGTTAGTTATCTCTGAGTCTCTCAGACTAAAATGTCCCCACCGCCAATAGACAAGAGACCCAAAACAAATTTGAACCAAACTTTAAGATATGTCACCTTTGCATGTTGTTTACAGCATGATACTAGAGACAATCTGCTTTATATTAGTCTTCATGCAGCATGAAAAAAAGTGTTTTGGCATTCATTTTAAGTCTCAGACACTTTTGTCAACTAGCTCTTCAAATGTAATTTAAAACAACAAAGAAAAATCTTAACATGATAAAACATGTACTTTGCAGTCTTGTAATGTACGATATTATATGTTAAATTGATGTATCTCAAATGTGTGATTTGCAGATGCCACCCAACAGCCTCAAGTTCTTAACACAAATGGTATACACTTTGTGTCTGATAACTCAACTGGGGCTCCTATGTTGGTATGCAAATGAAATCGATGTTGAGGTAATAACAATTAAAGATACAAACAAGAAAAACCATCCCCCAAACAAACAAACACACACACAATTGATCCTGGTCTGTATCTATTACAGAGTAGTAAAGTACGAGATGCAGCATACAGGTGTATCTGGTACAATACATCGCCCATGTTCAAGTATCGCATACAGAACATTATAAGACGAGCTGAGAAACCGGTGGTCATCACAGCTGGGAGGTTTGGGGTCTTATCTCTGCAAATGTTTACTGGGGTAAGATAAACATTATTATAATTCCTCAATGTGTCATTTTAAACATTTAATATACTTGGGTTGAGAGTTCCTGGGAACTGCTGATAACCGATGACTCCACAAGTCTCACACAACCTTGTGATGTTCAAAGATGTCAGATGGGGCTTTTGGATGTTCAATTATACCCCAGTATGTGTTGAGTATTAATTTAACAGAAAATAATTTTTGTACCTGTTGTGTTGTAATAGTTATACTTAAACAAGCTTCCCCACGGAAAAACATTCAAAAATACCACACGACTGAAAGTTAAAGTTGATTCTTAAGAGATACGTCAACTTAAAAATAGATTTATTTCAGAGCCTTTCCCATCTATGTAAAAATGTATATTATTATCATTTTAATTTTATATATTTTAGCTAAAGAATCCCAATGTCACTGTTGTGAGAGATATACTTTCAGACCTGCTTCAGTGGCCGAATGGTCTAAGGCATCACTCTCATGTTTGACTGACCTGCTGAGGATTGGAAGATCAGGGTTCGAATCCTGGTCAGGTCCTAAATTGTTTCTCACTCTCCTTACATACAAACGTGGGTATATTATTACCTCTTGGATGCTTCCTTACTCCTCCCTTCCCCATTAGAGCAATTATAATATATACAGTCATATAGACCGAACAGTGATAAAGAAAACCTACTTCCAGACGGATCTACCCTGATTGTTTAACAGTTGCATACATTTATCGTTGTAGTGGGTTAAAACCAAGTAGAGAGTGTGACAAAACCCCTGTGTTTATATCCACTTTGTTAGCACACATACAAATTAGATAGCAGCCACGTGTGTAATTCCTTCAGTGCTGCCCCACAACATGTTAACTGTGTGAGATCTGCCATACCTTTTAAAGGGTATTAGAGGTCTCCACTGCTGTAAAAGTCAACTTATAGCTTTCTTCTCTAGCTTTAATCTGAACAATGTTAAAAGAAAAGAAAATTTGTTAGACTGGTCTACTGATGTTGGGGGAATGGAGGTTCAAATCCTGGTCGGGTTTGTTGAGGGTGGTTTTACCTGAATGGATTCTCACTCTACTTCCCTGCAAATGGTGGTATATTATCTCTGAAATGATTCCTTCCTCATCCTTAACCCATTAGAGTAATCATCAAGTAGTAAGGCGTGGTGATAAAAATATATATATGAAAGCACAAATCACTTTAAACAATATACCTTATAAAATGTTTACAAATAAAGTTTTATACATTAATGTTAGAAACAACTTTTAAACTTTGGGAAATAGAAAATTATTTACACTTCTTTTGATTACTAAAAAATAAAATTTAATTGGTTTTTACAGAATGTGTAAGAAGAAAAATATGTATAATTCCAGTATTTAATAGCTATATGAATCAAGTAAATATCAAGTTCGTACTTTAAAAACCTACTGTAGTAAACTTAGAAAGAAGAAGAGTTCAAATTAAAGTTAACATAATTCCAACAATGTATTTCAGTTAACTTTCATATTATAATCTAAGACTATCTGAGTGTAGGCAGTGATTTCCTCCCACTTACACACTCACCGAATAAGATGTTCTCATTTGATTGCCTAGGTATTGTATTTTTAGAAAATATTGTCATGTAGATTATGTCTGTCCTAGTTTTCAAAATTAACTTGAAACAAAAATGACCTGCCCAAACAAAATAGACTGCTAGGCCTATACAAAAATATTTTAATATGTTTCTGAACACTAGAATTAACAATTAAATAAAAATAGTAAATTCTGCTTAACTATTTTTACAAAAGGATTTTTAAAAATACTTCAAAATAATATTTTATTGCAGTTGCTACGTACTTCATACTCCTACTTTGCACTTCTGCGGCAGCTTCAGCAAGACAACTAATAGTGATGAACATTTCAAGTTAAATATGTGTATCCTTTCAGTAATAAAATTGATAGTAATAAATAGAAACCATCTTCGGTGGCCACATTGGCTAAGGCACGACTCTCGCAAGAGACTAGACTGATGAAGACAGGGAGAACCGGGTTCGATTCTGGTCAGATGCAATAAGGGTGGTTTACCCTGAATGGTTTTTCACCCTCCCTCCATGTAAATGTGGTTGCACTTCATCTGAATTAAACTTCCCTAATCCCTAACACATTTGTGTAGTTATAATAAAGGCATCTAAACCAAACAGGTAGAAAGACGGAGTGATAATAAAAGATTCTTAAATTTCTGTATGAACTGTAAATTAGTGTTGTCTCAACTTGACCAATGAAATTCCCGACTTTTTCCCCGATCATTTCCTAAAATTCCCTCAAAAAATATATCACACCCTTTTACTTCCAAATCCACCCCCCATAACATTTTTATTAATATTTTGAGGAATAATAATTATTATTCTTTTTAAAATAAAAATGTGTGTCAGTTTTATTAATGTACTTTACTAGGACTTAGAAAATTATAAACTATATTACGCAGCTACAAACAAAAAGGGACAGCTTGAATCACATTGTAATTTACTGATTTAATGATTATTAGATTTCTTATTTTGAGTAAAACAAAATTTTTTCTGATTTTTTTTTTTTTATAATTCACCAAACTCTCGACTTATTCCCGTTTTTTCCCTGACCACTTCAAATTCCAGCTTTCCCGGATGGTAGACACCCTATAGTAATATTTTATATATGTTTAGCATCAGTAAAAAATATGTTTGATAAGTGTTTCACTGCTTTATATGTGTCTAAGAGTCAACCATAGTTTGTGTGTCGACACTCCATGATTTAACTACTGTATTAACATATTTAGCAAAACAAATGATATTAATAAAAATGTTAAGCTGACAAGTTGCAACCAAAGTTGTAATGTGCTAAAAAAAACTGTTCTTGTATTTATTTTTTTATATGTATCTCAGAAAAATCAGACAGTCTGCTATAATGTATATGGTTGACCAAATGTAAAAGCATCCATTCCTTGTTTTAAGTGTATTTGATAATTATATTTTTGTTTTGTGTTGCAAAAGGGTTTTGAGCATCAAGATAAATAACCAAGATAGACCAATAAAAATATGAAAAGTTAATCTTTTTAAATAGTCAAACTACCACTTTATATTTATTAAAATTGTGTTCTATTGAGAAAGTAATTATTATTGTAAAAGGAATGCTGCAACAAGAATAGGGATGGGTCCTCGAATCCTTCAGGATATTCGTGATAGGATTATTCAAAGCTCAACTCATAGAGCCTAACTAAGGGAGTTAATAAGAGTTATTGAAATGACTTAACACAACTGATCATGCTGAAAGTGGGAATGATATATTAAATCGATAGGAGGAGATTGGCTGCCTATTATTAGCTCCAAACACAGATCCCTGTTTCAATACATGTAAAATGGGGTAGCTACAAGATGTTATTTCAGTAGTTCCAACGCGGTCATATCCTCAAACTATACTAAACAAGCTGTGAGTACCAAGAGAGGGCCTGGGTAGATAGCAGGTGTCATATGCTATGTAATTAGATTTAAGGTTAAAATGATTTCTTAGTGATAAATTTCAATAAAAATCAAGTGAATACCCCATTCAACAATGCACTTTTAAGAGATAATAATTATTTGATACCTTAATGGGTGCACAAACTGGTGATAATGCAGTCCTCGGGCTTGCAATGAATATATAAGTGAAAACAAATCACCTCTTTGTATGCCGAGATTCAGTGTTATATGTTGCTTGGTTTTATATTATATTGTATTTATATGATTATTTCCTTTGCTGCTGTACAGTCCTGGCTGGCTGCCTTGTAATGGTACAAGTTCTTTGTTTCGCTGAATATGTATTAATGTAAATGTAAGACAAAATAAAATAAAGATGTGGAATGTTGCTTGTGTAACTTTTTACCAATCAATGTGAATACAAACGAATCAACCAAAACAAAACAATCAGTCAGCTGTAGCAACTCTTATAGCATATTTTGGGGGTCAAAAAGTATGACAAAGTATGAAAAAGTATGAAAAAGTAAGAAAAGTAGGACTGCCAATTTGATAAAAAGTAGGTCATGTTAAAAACACTATAATCACCTCATAGTGCCAAAATAAAATGTATTATTATTATTAGCACCATGTCTTACGACCTGTTCGGGTTATACGCACTTACACTAATGTGTAATGGTAGGGTGATTGTGAGAGGAAATGGGGGACCTACAGTTTAACGTGGAATCTGAAACACGGTGGAGGCCTGGCATTCCACACATTCACAGGTTGTGATTAATACACGTCTTGTCAGAGGTGAATAAAGGGTTTGATAATCAAATAAATCTGTGCCGGGACAGAGGATTGAGCCCCAGACCCCTAGCACAGAAGTCCGACACCCTATCCATAGACAGC
>CABFVX010005922.1:7959-31231 GCA_902151425.1 Timema shepardi
CCCCCCTTATACTCAACCCTCAGCAAAACCAAAACTCTTTTAAGCGAAGCAATGACGTAAGCACTTCAAGTCATTTGGAACTGCCGTGTCATTTTCCAAGAGTCGTGGTAGAGACGCAACGCATCCCTAACCCACCCACCCTTTCCCTAAATAAAAAGGGCAACATGAGGTTGGGAAAAGGGATGACATGAAGGGTTGGGAGGCAGAGAGACGGGTGGGGTGGGAAGGACGGGTGGTCTTGAAAAAAAAAATAAAGACACTTTTCTTGAGAGAGCAGAGTGTTTCAACAGACGCCGGTGACAGTTGGTTACAGTGTTGCAGTAGTGCCAACTTCGCGGAAAATTAACTCTGGGAAACAGTCAACGAGAGACGTTTGAAAAGTCAAACTTTGTACAGTCACTTTCATAAATCTGATCATGTGTATATTTCTGTTAAGACCCTTTTAGTATTTTAAGACTTTCTTCAGCAAGTTCGTATGAAAGAAATAAGCCTAGCTGTTAAAAAAAAGTTTAAATTTATATTTAGAAACCGTGTATTAGCATATGATTTAAGACCTCAACTCAATACCAATTCACAGATACATTCAATTCAAGGTTACTTTCAACACAGACGATTATTTCTTTAAAACGGACGTTAACATTTTTTTAGCTTTTTCAAAATCAGTCATATGCTGTATTCTCCTATTATACATCCTCTGTCGAAACACTTATTTTTATTAAGGTATTAATAGTATACACTATAACATTATAACAAAATTAACACATGATTTAATTTACAATTTTGCTTATGCTGATATATAATATGCCCAACACTATAGAGCCAACACAGTTTGATTGATACTTACTTATTTGGTATAAGGTAAATCTGAATTCAAATAATTAATAAATATTAACCAACTCCCTCCAGGGTAAAACCAAGATCTCTTGGACTTGTGGCTGACCTCTTTAACCCCTTATACACGTGATTAGGTTCAAGTAGGAACAAAATCAACACTGTTAAATTTTTCACGATAACGAATTAAATTAAAGAAACACTCGAAATTGTGATTGTTCTGAATATTAACTAGTTTGTAGGTTGTATGCTTTTTTAATAAGTTGGTTAAGAAAGTGAACATCTATTGCCAAGATTAAAAGGTATTACGATTATTATTATTATTATTATTATTATTATTATAACTTAGCACCACGTCTTACTACCCGTTCGGGTTATACGATTTAAGTACTAATTACGCTAAAGGATTAGGAATTGGGAAGGCTGAATTAGATAAAGTGAACCCGAATTTGCGCAGGAGAGTGGAAAACCATTTAGGAAAAACTATTCCCAGTTCACCCGACATAGATTCGATCCTCGATTTCCCCGTCCTTAGCAGTCGAGCGCAACACGACTAGCGCGTTAGTTAAATACGCCACCGAGGTGTTATCAAAATACCAATATTATGTGGTGAGTTTTATTTATTTAAACATATGTTTATGTTATTAATCATTTGAATTACAGTAAATAAAACCAATAAACTTAAATTTATGTTTGTTGTTGTGGCACTGCCAGTTAAACCTCTATTTTTCTCCCCTTTAATAGACCATTACTACAATGATGTTTAAACTAAACTAGGTGTTTAACAACATTCTACGAACTAAAATTCATATAACATTTGTAAACAGCGTTATACATTTTGTACACTCACACATTTTTGAATGATTAACGTTTGTTAGTATTAGCATTTAGAAACAATCTACTGGAATGAAAGCTTACTTTGTAAAATTTTAAGTGTAAGCTAACATATGGTTTCAGGGGACTAATTGTATATGTTTGAAAAATGTTTTAATAATTGGGGATTGTAATTACAGAGTCTAAGCGGTATGACTATCCAATCATTGCACGCCAATTGTTTTTACATTTAAATCATATAAAAGCAAGATAAATGGATGAATTAACTTTCAAATTAAATGAACCTGTGGACACATAGAAAATCAATTAAAGCTATTACTAATGCTACCATTTGTATTGTAAACTCTAAAAGGATATGTGTAAGTCATGTTCAAAATATTTTGATGTTACGTTGTTACAAATATTAAGTTTTTCATTTTTATTTGAGTATTAGATAATTATTTAAACATTTTATAAAACAATGAAATATGCTTATCCTTACAAAGCTGTTATATTTCACGAAGAAAAATATTTTATTTTTATTTTATCTCAATGGGATATTTAAAAAACTAGTTTAAATACATTTAATATTTTAGTTAAAGCCTTGTTTTAATTGATTTAAGGCATATCTAATCAATAGACAACATGTATTTGCGAACTTTATAAAATAATATATAATCATTATATTTCAAGTACTTTTTTTTATCAACTGAAAGGGTTAGTAAAGTGTAAAAATAATCCTTTGTATGAGGTTCTATTGTTGGATATAAAACCCACAGAAATGAATTAAGTAAGAACTTTATATTTAATACTAAACGAAATAATCAAAAGAAGAGTCAATTTAATAATAAAACCCTTTAATGATCTATCAGAATCTCCTCGATTCCCTAATAACATTTAATGATTTATCATATTTTCCTAGATTCCATTATAAACGATCGTCTCTAAACTATTATTTCCGCAAATTTAAACCGGCCTAGCCACTGGAGTCTCCAAAAAAACCATCTCACCCACTTCAAAGCTTCATAGCTGTCCTCTAGGAGTCTCTGTAGTACAAGAGACCATCTGGAGGGGGTAAAGAGGGAACACCCCTGCTAATTAGCTTAGGACTGAGTCTACCGACATGCATGTGTGTCCGGTCTAATTAGTGTGTCCCAAGAGACGAACAGGGACGTCACGACACCCGCCAGCTATGAAATAAATGGAAGTTTTGGTGCTACGGGGGTTAGAGGAAGGAGTTTATTTTTTTATGGTGAGACTGAATTCGTTAAGTACTAAAGTCAAGATTGAGTCGTTATAAAAACATTCTCCTTTGAATTCAAAGGGAATTTCTGGTGCTTCTGTTAGTTTAACATCTATAGTGTTTACTTGTATTTTAAGAATGTTTAAGCCCACTATGGGTAATGAGGTAATTTTTTTCATACAATTTTTCCACCTCACCCTTCCCTATTTTGATTAAAATACCTTATCAGGGAAATTTTTTTTAAATCTTGGCAGCCAGTTGTATTAGAGAGCCCTGCGGTATTGGTGTGGGTATTTTTTTAAATTTGATGTTATCTGGTAGGAATTAATTATTATTAGCTTAGTAATAAATAATATAATATCAATTAAAAGTTATATCAAACGGTTCTAATAATACTTCCCTTAGGCTTTCTGTATAGTTGGCATTTTCGTAACTTATTGAAAATACAAAATATATTATTAAAATTGTTTTACTTTTTTGCGGTTGCGGCAACAACAGAAAAGAGAAATAATAAACTAAAAAATAATCAACACTTAATTTAAAATTGTATAATTTTATCACTGGCCACCAACCTAAATAAATGTTTTTCTATAACCTAAAGAAACAGCCATACAAAATATTAACTGCAAAATAAAGGGTTTTTATTTGGTAAGCAATACAGGAACACAACCGAAGACAGTTTGTATTACGTCATTTAATCGCTCTTGTTTAGGATGGTTCACTATATTTATTTATAAATTAAGCGCACACATTTAGAAGTACTTGTTTGAAAAGAATTTTTTTTAGTGAATCATATATCCCACTTTCATAAAAATGAAACATCCAAACGGTTATTTTGAATACGTTCATGTTTAAATAATGTAAAAATGGTTAAAAAACAAGACAAAATTATTGTTTGTTGTGGAAGTTGTGACCGCGAAAAGTAACAATATACTGGATCAAGCTATTATTTTACTGTAGATATTGTAATTTGGCAATTGGATACATGTTAAATTTGTTTATCTACTTACCATTTCTCTTACCATAAATAGGGTTTATATCAGCGCTTCATAACTTGAAACAAAATACACACTTATATTCATACATAGCTACATTGTATATGCTTAAAAGTAGCAATAACGATATTTGAGTGGAAATGGGTAAATAACACAGCCGATAAATTAATTCTCTTACTTGGTCAGTAAGCTGTTAACAACTCACCTGCTTCAAGGAAGGTAAGACTCAGAATATACAAAACAGTAATTTTATTTTAACGGTTGTTCTCCATGGTTGTGAAACGTGATGTCTTACCTTACATGACAAAAATAAATTCAGAGTTTTATGAAACAAGGTGCTTAAGGAGATATTTAGTTCAAAAAGGGATGGGGAGACTAGGGAGTAGAGGAGGTTACATAATGGTGATTTACATACCCTGTAACCATGACACGATATTGTTAGAATGATCAAGTCTCGATAAATACGGTGGGCAGCGCAAGCAGCATAAATGGGAAAATATAGAACCGTGTTCAGGATCTATTGACTGGTAAACATAGTGGGAAGACACCACTGAGAAGACCTAGACGCAGATGGGAGGATAACATTTGAGTGAGCTCTGAAAGAGATAGGGTGTAATTAGGGAGACTATAGAACTGGCTCAAGATAGGAATATGGTGAAATGAGGTGGACAGGATAGAACTAGCTCAAGTTAGGAATATGGTGAAATGAGGTGGACAGGATAGAACTAGCTCAAGTTAGGGATATTTTGAAATGAGGTGGACAGGATAGAACTAGCTCAAGTTAAGGATATGGTGAATTTAGGTGGACAGGATAGAACTAGCTCAAGTTAGGGATATGCTGAAATGAGGTGGACAGGATAGAACTAGATCAAGTTAGGGATATGGTGAAATGAGGTGGACAGGATAGAACTAGCTCAAGTTAGGGTTATGTTGAAATGAGGTGGACAGGATAGAACTAGCTCAAGATAGAGAGAGATAGGGTATAATTAGATGGACAGGATAGAACAAACTTAAGATAGGGATTAGGGTGTATTGAGGTGGTCTGGATAGAACTATATCAAGAGAGGGATAGGTGTAATGAGGTGGATTGACTAGAATTAACTAAAGATAAGGTTAGGCTAAAATGATATGGACAGGCTAGAGCTAGCTCAAGATACCGATAGGGTATAATTAGGTGGACTGGATGGAGCTAGCTTATGAAAAAGTTAGGGTGTAATTATGTGGACTAGATAGAACCAGTTCAAGATAAGGATAGGATGTAATGAGTTCGACTGGATAGAACAAGCTCAAGATAGGTATTGGTGGCGTAATTTTGTAAGTGTGTCAGTGAACTTTCGGGTACCACCTAATACCAAAGGGTAAGTACATATACAACGTTAATATGCTAAAGGTTTTTCTGAATTGAGAGCACGTAAGATGTAATTTTTTTTCTAAAATATCGATATTCATTCATGACTATTAAAGTAGTCCTACTTAAATATACTCGTTCTATATTAATGAATAAGTATAATTCTAAAAATAAAATTTTAAAATAGGTTTCTCTTTAAAATGCTTTACTAATATATAAACGGAGTATCAAAATTGTCCGCCTGTATGTGCATGCTCGCTTTTACCCCCTCCCCTAACTGAACATTTTAGTGTGTTTTTTTTATATACAAAAAGCACATTTAAAATGTATCACGGGTCATGTAATGAAATGTTTATGCGAGTTTTATGTGTGACTAAATGGGAAATTCTAGAATGGTGCAGCCAAACATATAATTGAAATTGTCTAGTGAGTCGTTTTCTTTTCCTTTTTATTTTTATTTTTCATTACTGTTTCGCAAGATTTTTGTTATGACATAGCTAGGGGTGGCAACATTTACGAGAAATTATTGAAGAGGAAATAGGGGGGGGGGAGGGAGAGTATATGTTAAATGCGGTATGGAATGAAAGTAAGTATATGTGAAGCCGTAAAATTTATGCGGGTAATGTGAAGGAAATGAGCTTATTCAGTGACCGAGAAACTAACATATAAACATATTGTTGGCTGCGAATGGTCAAGAAATATATCTACCAACCCTTTTCGAGCCTCTGCTTAGAGAAAAACATACAAGGATGTTTATGTTAAAAAGCATAATGAATAAAACTTATAAAATATTAATACAGATACAATCGTTAACAATTTTACAGTCGTCTTCATATGCCTATTTAGTACGGTTCAAGAACGGCCCGATACTAAATACAAGAAGACACCTACCTAAGCCAGTATAGAATATAAAAATATCCCATTTAACTAAGGTTTATGAAGCTTTCGTCTTGTATTTAGAAGGCTTATAGTGCTCACTTGAGCCATGATATATGAACTGTCCCATAAAATGTATGTTATTTTTAAAAAAAACTACGTGTTGTGAGTCTAAAATCAAGCCATACTGACCAAGGGGTGTTGGCGAATAGAGTGCCAACATATGTGCATCAAGGGTGTCATGTGGTCAGCATAACGAAGCCTTTGGCCGTTAATCTTATTTTTCTAGACCGGAGTAATTACTTTTTCATTCAAGAAGGTCCTCATTTATCCTCACTGGGTTGGTTTTGACCCTTTTCCAGATCCCTTGCTTCACATATAAATATTGGAAGCGCCGGGGATTGAAACTAGGACCCCTGGATCTCTGACCCATTTACAACGTATATTTATAGAATAATATTCAAATACATTAATTTTTACGATAGTAAACCTAAAGAAATAAAAAAACTGGGTACAAAAAAAAACGTGTTATTGAAACTGATTAGTATTTATGTTAATTAGCATAAAAATAATGTATCATAAGCAAGTCTAACTTAAATATTAATTATAGATTTTAATGTACCACAGGAATCTTAGTAATCATATTAGTTATGCATTTAAAATTGTTAAAATAATATACACGGTTAACCTAGCAGGATATTACTTCACTTTGAATCATTAAGTATGAGCATAAAGATGTAATACATTCTAGATGGATAAACATGAGATATTCTCTGATGTAGTTTTCATCCTGGCTCCCGGCGAATACAAGTGTAATCAAGATTCGAGTATCAGCTGAATTATTATAGGATGGTTTTCCACACGAGTTCATGATTGTGGTTTATAATCCTGTTTACAAGCTAGTGAGAGTACAATTCCTAATATATATATCCCTCCTTCTCACTACCCCACTGATTCAAAAACAAGATACACATAAACAGATATAATAAACATCATTAACTCAATTTATAAATATTTTAATTAAATTAGTAATATCATTTTAAAAATAGATATTTGTTTTGGGTGAGTCTAAGATCATACTAAAGTCGAAATATTTACTGAGCCACATGTCATAAATATGTTTAGATAAACTTTTTTCTATAACTACCATTTACCAACGATTTCGGTTTTTTTTTAATTGAAAAGATGTATTCTAAATTAATTATATGAATGTCTTCACAATTTTTTTAAATACAATTAGAAACTCTACTAATACTTGAGATTGGGCTCGTGAATAAAACTAGGTTTTTTAAAAAAATTTGTATCCTGATTTACAGATCGACCCTGAGTATTTAATTTTCAACAGGAGACTTTGGGTCAGCTCATGCTACAATATTACCCCTGATACATAATGAAGACCTTTAAGGTTTAATATTTATTATTATTTTTATAAATGTCACTAAGATATTATAAATCTTTAAATTTCCCACCTCAAACACTATACTTCAGCTTAGTTAAAAAGGCCTGTTCTCTAGATTCATCAAGTCTTCTTTGGACGATATCAATAAAATGAGTACAATTGCGGACATTTCTGTTGCAACCCAATTAAAAGTTTATATTTTCTGAAATATAAAACACATATATGATAAATTTGCCTTTTAAATTAGCCATTGGTTTTTAACTCATTTTAATAATACATTCTATTCCTAATATTAATAAGCGCAAAGGAAAATAATGTATACAAAGTTTTTATACTTCATCCAACGATAAAAAAAAAATCAAATGAAAACATTTTTATCTTTTATATATTTTTTGGATCACAAAACATATAAAATTGGAAACGGTCTCACAATGAATATAGATAGATACAATATTTTTGATAGTTATACTTTAAAACTCAACTGAATTATTAATGAGCATGTGAATATATCTTTTTGTGACCGATGCTGTCACAATAAATTAAACTCACAGAAATAAAATCCACCAAAAGTTTGGAATACTAAACAAATTTTTATTTTTACATAGGTGTTTTATTTCTATATTTTTACTGACAAAAAATTAATTTCACTGACAAATATGTATTTAACAATTTAACTTATTTGAAAAATATCCCTTTAAAATGTTTTGTTAAATATAAGGTTTCCAATTACTAGATTCTTTAATAGTAGTAAAATGTATATAAATATAATAAAGTTAACATTAATGTCTTTGTTATCAATAGCTTATACTTAATATATATATATATATATATATATATAATAATTTATTAACTACAAAAATTATAAAATAAAGATAAAAATTGTCATTTATTTTGATATATTTTATTAAAGATATTTTCTAATAGATTCGTAGAAAATCCATATTGTTTCTGATTATTTCAAATCAAATACGAACATTTTTTTTATTATTCTTTCACATAGGTCTCTTTTAGTGAAATGTATTCACTGTCTTTAGCTGTGAACCAATATATTATCATGTTAGTGCAACGATCATTACAAATAACTTTTAGCTAACTACATTCAGTTTTATAATAACACGCAAAAATAAACAATTCATATTGACTGTTGATTTTTTTTTCTTCTCCTTGCAACTTAGTATCTAACTAGGCTATCACAATATTTACACTAATAGAGTAAGGACGAGGAGGGTGAAAGAGAGAGAGAGAGCTTACTCGCATTTGTGTGAAAAGTGATTATAGAGTATTTTATAATAAAAGCAACTTAGACCAGACCCTAACTCAACAGCGAATTATAAGTTACAAGACCGACACCTTTGTCTACGTGCCCACAAGTGCGGGCTGTTGTGTGTAATGCGATGCGCCAAGCATACAGGCAGAACATGTTTCCAGATCCCTTGGGTCAGAGAAGATAATACGGCGGACCAGGGTTTTCAAACCCACATAAGGTTGCCCCAAGGCCACAATTTAATTCAAGTGTCTAGTGGTAGGTCGCATCATAAATGTATAGTTATACGGCCCCGTGTTGTCGTGGTCAACGCACCTGGCCACGAACCTAGGGTGTCCAGGTTCGATTACTAGCGGTACCATGGGTGCCCAGGTTCGATTACTAGTTGGTACTATGGGTGCCCGGGTTCGATTACTAGTTGGTACTATAGGTGCCCAGATTCGATTACTAGCCAGTACCATGGATGCCCAGATTCTATTACTAGTAAGTACAATGGGTGCCCAGGTTCGATTACTAGCTAGTACCATGGATGACCAGATTCGATTACTAGTAAGTACACTGGGTGCCCAGATTCTATTACTAGTAAGTACAATGGGTGCCCAGGTCTGATTACTAGCTAGTACCATGGATGCCCAGATTCTATTACTAGTAAGTACAATGGGTGCCCAGATTCGATTACTAGCCAGTACCATGGATGCCCAGATTCTATTACTAGTAAGTACAATGGGTGCCCAGGTTCGATTACTAGCCAGTACCATGGATGCCCAGATTATATTACTAGTAAGTACAATGGGTGCCCAGGTTCGATTACTAGCTAGTACCATGGATGACCAGATTCGATTACTAGTTGGTACCATGGGTGCCCAGGTTCAATTATTGGCTGATACCTTGGGTGCCTAGGTTCGATTACTAGTTTGTACCATGGGTGCCCAGGTTCGATTACTAGCTGGTACCTTGGGTGCCCGGGTTCGATTACTAGCTGGTGCCATGGATGCTCAGATTCGATTACTAGCTGGTACCATGGGTGCCAAGGTTCGATTACTAGTTGGTACCATGGGTTCCTGGGTTCAATTTCTGACTTGTACCTTGAGTGCCCTGGTTCAATTACTAGCAGGTACCATGGGTGCCCGGGTTCAATTACTAGCAGGTACCATGGGTACCCAGGTTCGTTTCCTGGCTGGTATCTTGGGTGCTCAGGTTCGATTCCTTGCTGGTACCATGGGTATTATCTTAGGGGGAATAATTACAACGGCCGCTAGGGGTTAGTAAATTAGGCTTGAGTTAGGTTTAAAACTTCAACTAGCTTACACCTCCATAATAAATATAATCTTATGGTCTAATTGCGCGTGGGTGTAGACAACCTCCATATGTCCATCCTGGGCAACGCTTTGTGCCACCAGAGCAGCGAATAGTCTACATACAAACGACCCCAAACTGAATTTCATTCTCCTCTCAGTCAGCAATACCAAACACTCAAAAACTAATTGTTAGTGGATGCAAATAAATAAGACCTATTCTCATATACACACGCTATTATAAAAATAGAGCACCATTTGGTATATTTCTGAATGAACATCAATTTGTACTTTAATGTATTTTCCCAAAGAAAGTCAAAAATGTCCGTTTCTCGACTATAAACACCAATTTTACTACAGTAGATTACTTTTCCAAGATAATACGTGGGCTTAAAAAGGGGGCATCGTGGGCCGTCAGTTGGAAACCCCTGACCTATACTCTACGTAGAACAGTTACAGCCGGTGATATATCATGTTGAGACCACGAGGTGGTGTGAGGTAATGTATCATTCATAATCCTACTCTCAACACACTCATCCCTTGGAATAAGTATACCCAATGTATGGTCCAATTTTCATTGAAAGGGCCCTATCCTACAACTAGAAACGTGACTACAGTCCAATGTTCATAAGAAGAACCACTTTTGAGAACTAGATAAGTTAAATAATAATTACTATATTTAGCACCACGTCTTACTACCCGTTTGGGTTATACGCTTTAAGTACTAACTACGCTAATGGATTAGGAAAACGGGAAGGTTGAATTAGAGGAAGTGAACCCGAATTTGCGGGGAGGGAGAGTGGAAAAACATTTAGAAAAAAAAAAAACAGTTCACCCGACCGAGATTCGAACCTCGATCTCCCAGTCCTCAGCAGTCGAGCTTAGCACGACTAGCGCGTTAGGCAACTACGTCACCAAGGCGGGTAACTAGATAAGTTACTAGATCTACTTTCACGTATTCATATAATCCATACTTCACAGGAAGAGACTTATCTAAAAGCAATAATTAAAGTTATTAGATCTAATTTAGCGTAGCTATACACCAAGTCATGTGATCTGCAACCGTCATTTTTGATATATAATAAACAATATTTATAAAATGGTTAAATTGTTTTGCCTAAAAAAAAGTATGAGTTATCTTTTACCAAAAATCCTCCTTCCTATCAAAATACTAACACAGTACTAATTTAAATGTTACTTTATTACATAGTAGAATATGCTATGATCATTTAATCCATTTCACCTAAAGAGCCAACTGATAATGTAGGTTAGCTGTTAAACAATGTAATTTTAGGATTATATTTCTTAAATCCAGGAAGGTTCTTAGAATTATTTAGTCCCTGTTTAAGTTATATGTTTACTTTTCTAATTAAAGAGGATTTTATTTATTGGCAAAACCATTAAAAACAAAATTTTACTACCCAAAACAATTTTTCTTGATAAGTAGGCCTATTTGAAAAAGCCGATTGGCGCTATACAGTCCCTTCAAGGTCAGGTAAACCTATACGATGATATTGTTATAAAAATAACTTTTATAATACACATACTTTTTGTTGTTGTCAATATAGATAACATATACGCTATCAATAGTGTTAGTTTAAAGGTATTTTATAAAAACTGAAGATAACATGACTTGACGTAAAAATTTATGAGAGTAGATAAAGTAGATTTTCTACCGGTCAGGTAAGGTCCTTCCTATAAAAATTAGACTGTAGACCTACTAATAGAGCTTCCTTTATTTAATAGACATTATTTTTTCATAAGTAACACGTTTCATTACATTCTCAAAATATAATTGGACTATTTCAATTTAATTTTATGAAAGAAATTGTGCTTTTGGATTAAGGTTGTACAGTAATATTGAATAAGAAATTTTATATTACCGAGAAAATACTTCACACAACACATACAAACACAAACTAATTTTAAACTCCAAGTAGGAACCTTGCCTATTTGTTGAGACTTCAAAATGGAACGGGAAAAAAAAAATGTGAATGATAAAAACATTTCTATGACCAAGCGTTGTTGAGCTTCGACAGGATTATTAAATTTTAAGTCTTTTAAAACACGCTCTTTTTTGCTAGATTTCGTTGGTAATGTGTCAGCCAGCCTCCCAGAAATATCGAGAGATTGAATATATGAGCATTGGAGCGCGTTTATTAAAATATTGTACGTTAAAAAAGAGTATTAGAAAAAGTAAAAATAGTTACGTAAAGGAGATCGCGTTGAATTTAAGAACAAAACATAAACAAAAATTGTAATCTAATAAAACTTTTGAAAAATGTTAAAGCTATGTTCTATTTGTTCGTTGTTGGATGCACTTTAAACACGTTTTTATTTTTTCATCGCGTCTTAGTACACGTTTGGGATATGAGCATTCACTAGATGGAATAGACTAGACTGCCAATCACAGGGAGATTGGGGTTCGAATCCCTTTCAGATGTTCTGAAGGTAGTTTTTCCCGAAAGGTTTTTCCACTCTCTCTTTCTCCACTTAAATATGGCTACGCTTCCTCTAAATTCAACCTTACTCATCCCTAACTTATTAGCGTAATTAGTACATTGGCGTATAATCTGAACAAGTAGTAAGCCGCATAGTTAAAAAAAAAAGAAGCAAATTAGCGGTCTTTGTGATCTGACCAATTACATGCATCACATTCGGTTATCTTCTTATTAAATACGTACATTTTTAAAAAGTAGGGCGGGATGAATAATATTATACGTATGTTTCTTTCGTATGATTCCTTCTCATCTCAGAAATATCAGCTGACTTAGGTAAATAGTACAGTTCTAAGCTGACGTCACACGTGGTGTGTTTTTCTATATTCTACTTTAGAAATAATAGATTTTATAACACCGTGTTATCAAATTTTAAAAACTAGAACAGAATTTTAAAATAATTATTTAACAAAAAAAAAACTAGACTGATTACAATTTAGGCGATGGCAAGTGATGCATACAAGAAACAGAACTTTATTCTCTTTTCAGGTTGTATCTTGTAACTAATTTCCTGTTTTGACATTGTGATGGGCTCTTAAATTAATTTATATGTTGTATGAATATGTTATCATTTATCAGTATGTATTGAGAGCGTCAGTTAAAAAACAATGTCACGGCCGATTATACAGGAAATTTATGCTAACATATGATAACGCTAGAATCGGGAAACTTCGAGGTGAAATTTTCTGAATTCTGCTCTTTGCCACATTAAAATTAGGATATATTCAATAGCTGTTATTTTCATTCTAAAATAGTTATTTTTCTAATTTTTTGTATTTTTAAACTCTGATACAACTTGTACACTAGTCTCATTTCCAATGGTTTCTAAATTAGAACTCAAAAAACTGCATCACGAAGTAACGTGTAATTCGAGCTTTATCTTAGCATCACGTCTTTATATCTGTTCGGTTTATACGCTTATGAACTAATTACGCTGATGGCTCTAGGGCTTAGGAAGGTTAAATTTAGAGGAAGTGTACTGTACTTGCATTTGCGTGGAGGAAGACTGGGAAAACATTTAGGTAAAACCATCCTCATTAAACCCGACGGAGATTAACATCCCTTCAACGGCAGTATAATCTATTGAGAGATTAGCACGTTAGACCAAGCGAACATAGAAGCGGGTCAAGCCGTATCATTTCCCTGAATAGGCAGCAACGTGGGGTTATATGGGATTTTAAATATTCCTACCTAGATACAAAAAAAAACCCACTTCACTTTAGGATTAAATAGGTTTATTTTTGTACCACGTACATACTGACACCTCTGGTTTATCTGAATACTTACTCAAGCAGGGTCGAGAGGAGAAAGGTAGAGTTTGAAGGAAATATATAGAATGTGTGTGTGTAAGAGTGAAATACATTCAGTAAAAACAAGTTTAAGCAAACCAATGATGGATTTGAACCATATACTACCTGTCACAAACAAATATAATTAAGGATAAGGTTATATCCAATGTCTGTGACTAAGTAGTCGTCTTAATCCAACCAATTTATCTGAGACGATTGCTAAGCGTCTGACACCAAAGGACTACAGTAGCCCCATGGCTTCTATGGTGCTGACTGACAGCTCACAGCTAACTTATGAGATTCATAAAAAACATATTTAATTTTAGTAAGGAACACTATATATACAGATTTGATAAAAATAGAATCAACAAAAAAGGAGAATTGACGCAAACTAAGAAGTTAAATTGGGAAATGAGTTGAGAGATAATATTGAGTTTAACTTATCAGAAAGAGTGTATATTTAGAGTGATTGTGATAAAACACTTGTATAAAATTACATTATAATACTAGACACTTTAACATACATATTAAAAATGTGAGTCACAGTAACATTACACAATCAGACTAAAAACCTCATGATATATGTATAAAGACATAAGTCAAATNTATTATCATTTCTTTCTCTCTTCCTAAGCCTGTTTCAATTTCTAATTTAATATATTATACCTCCTTTTATTTATATATCTATCTATTTGATTGTCACTTCCATACATCTTGTTTAATCATACACTTCCCCCCGTTTATACATTTGTCTATTATCTTTGGCTTTCTAGAAATGACTTCTTAGTTTACATTTGCACATCTTTTTGCAATTCAATTTAGTTCTATTCGACTCGTCGTAGTCAGAACTCATTTCAGGATTCCTTCTTTTTTAGGTAAATATGCTATTTCATTTTTATAGTCATAACTTTCATGTTTTCATGTTATATATTCATTTAACTTCTTTTTCCTTACATTGGCTAACATTGTGTATTGCCACGACTTACGTTGAATCTTTTTTCTCATATAGTCCTGAGGATGGTGCCATCGCAGCGCCGAAACATGTCGATATTCTCACAGCAGATTTAAAAGGAACAAGGGAATCAAACTTTTTTCAGATAAGAATAGAATTCAACTTTAATTACTAATTCTTTATATCTTCATATCATTTGTATTAATTCTAATTTATAAACATATATACATCCTTTTTTCACATTATTATATTTTTCCTCTAATGTTCTTTAATCTTTGGACTTCTGTCTCGTAAAATTTGTAATATTAAATTTGTGAACTCAAAAGTTTTCCTGAAAGACAAGATCAATCAAATTACATGTTTCATTAACATTATTTGCATCATTCTCAAAACTTTTTTACTATCTTTAATTAAGTTAACCTACTTCAGTGTTTTTGTTTAATACTATATGCTCTTAATGACTATTTGACTTATGTCTTTATACATATATCATGAGGTTTTTAGTCTGATTGTGTAATGTTACTGTGACTCACATTTTTAATATGTATGTTAAAGTGTCTAGTATTATAATGTAATTTTATACAAGTGTTTTATCACAATCACTCTAAATATACACTCTTTCTGATAAGTTAAACTCAATATTATCTCTCAACTCATTTCCCAATTTAACTTCTTAGTTTGCGTCAATTCTCCTTTTTTGTTGATTCTATTTTTATCAAATCTGTATAACTTATGAGAGTCAACATTTAGGTATATACCTACATTTTGACTCTCAGGAGCGACAGCTGATAAACACATGTTTTTGCAGATCATATGGTTTGGTGTAGAGATACATAATTTGGTCTGGTAACTTTTCAAAGCCGTCAGCTGTCAGATGTGAGCTGTCAGTCAGCACCAAAGAAGCCATGGGGCTACTGTATGAAGACCTACAACACGTTCAAAGTCAAGGCCATAAAAATTATTATTATTAGCACCGCGACTTACTACCCGTTCGAGCTATACGCACTTAAGCTAATGTGTAATGGTAGGGTGATTGTGAGATGAAATGAACGACCTACAGTTTAACGTGGAATCCGAACCATGGTGGAGGCCTGGCATTTCCCACATTCACAAGATGTCTTGTCAGAGGTGAAGGAAGGGTTTGGTAATCAGATAAATTTTTGCCGCGACCAAGGATTGAACCCCGGCCGCCCGCACAGAAGTCCGACACCTTACCCCTAGACCGACAGGTCACCTCAAGGCCATAAAAAAACATATTAGAAAAGTCCTCAGCCGAAGATCCTCCGTGATAAAATGTTTTCGTGTAAAATGGAACGAAAAGAGGGCTGAGGTGAGTGGAAATATGAAGGCTGAGTTGGTAAGTGGCTGAGGGGGGAGAAAATGTTGGGGTGGGAGTCTGCTTACACTTGTAGCAACAGCGCAGAGCCAGTAGCAGTGGCGGTTCTGTGAATAATTCACCGTGGCGCCTCACGTCTGTAAACAAGTCGCGGCTGCTCGTGCTTCTACTATGGCGAGGCTACACTTGGCTTGCCCTTCCAAACTGAGAGAAAGAGAAGAAATTTAAAAGTGTTTGAGTCTGAACTATCTCAAGTCGTCAATTTAAAGGATGGTTATAATTATATTGATATTAATATTACGGACAATTTTATCTATTAGTTATTATTTAAACCCGCCTTGGTGGCGTAGTTGGCTACCGCGCTTGTCGTGTTGAGCTCGACTGTTGAGGACGGGGAGATCGAGGTTCATATCTCGGTCGGGTGAACTAGGGGTGGTTTTTTCTAAATGGTTTTCCACTCTCCCTCCACGCAAATGCGGGTTCACTTCCTTTAATTCAATTAAGACGCTTTGCTAAATATTATACTATTATTATTATTTAAGAAGTTGTGTCTAAAGTAGATTTTTGATGGTTGACATTTAGAGGTGCATTGACCAAAGAGGAACATGACCACCCGTTTTATAGTGACTTTATCTAGTGTTGACTATTTTTAAACGACTATATCTTTAGTTAGGGCTTTCGACCAAATTTATGTAAATATGAGTTATTTAATTAACTGCATCTAAAGCTGAAAGTTACTTTACCAATACTGAGTTATTTAAGTAACTATAAAGTTTACAATTTTTTTTAGCGATGTTACCTAAAGCTGCTATTTGAACGTTACTAAACTAATTTTTTGAGTGATTTTTACCAAAATATAGTTATTTTAAAAGACTGTTTTTAATATTGTTTTTTCTTAGCGATCTTACCTAAAGGGTTTGTTTGTAAGTGACTATCTAAGTTGGAGGTGGGACGCTCGAATTCCTTGGTATTCTAGAAAATTGAGATTTGCAAAATCAAAAGGGAAATATATTTTGAATACAATAATATGAAGATCTTAACTTAAAGTAACAACTTTAAGAAAATTGGTAAAAAGGAATTATATAGACTTTTGTAGTTAGTATAATTGTATTAATATATTTAAATTACATTAAAATTTTCTCTTTGTTGTGTACGACGTATTAGACATGACATATTATGTCATGAGTCAGCGGCACTAAGCCTTAAATAGCTAATTTTGTTTTCAAATTAAATTTTAAATATGATCTTTTTAAACAAAATTTTACTTTAAAAAAATTGAGGATAAAAGTTTCGATTTAAGATTCAGAATGGATCGATTATTCTCTAATCTAATGTTTAATCAAAGTGTTTTCCAAACAGTATCATAATGTTCTAATAAAATAATAACTAGGGCTATTAATGTAATAATCTAGGGAAAACGGATGAGGATAATAGCGTAGATCTACTGAGAGCCTTTCCTGGCGCAATTAACTGAGAACCTTCCCCAGCACTACTAACTGAGAACCTTCCCCGGCGCAACTAACTGAGAACCTTCCCCGGCTCAACTAACTGAGAACCTTCCCCGGCGCAACTAACTGAGAACCTTCCCCGACGCTACTAACTGAGAACCTTCCCCGGCGCTACTAACTGAGAACCTTCCCCGACGCTACTAACTGAGAACCTTCCCCGGCGCTACTAACTGAGAACCTTCCCCGACGCTACTAACTGAGAACCTTCCCCGGCGCTACTAACTGAGAACCTTCCCCGACGCTACTAACTGAGAACCTTCCCCGGCGCTACTAACTGAGAACCTTCCCCGACGCTACTAACTGAGAACCTTCCCCGGCGCTACTAACTGAGAACCTTCCCCGACGCTACTAACTGAGAACCTTCCCCGGCGCTACTAACTGAGAACCTTCCCCGACGCTACTAACTGAGAACCTTCCCCGGCGCTACTAACTGAGAACCTTCCCCGACGCTACTAACTGAGAACCTTCCCCGGCGCTACTAACTGAGAACCTTCCCCGACGCTACTAACTGAGAACCTTCCCCGGCGCTACTAACTGAGAACCTTCCCCGACGCTACTAACTGAGAACCTTCCCCGGCGCTACTAACTGAGAACCTTCCCCGACGCTACTAACTGAGAACCTTCCCCGGCGCTACTAACTGAGAACCTTCCCCGACGCTACTAACTGAGAACCTTCCCCGGCGCAACTAACTGAGAACCTTCCCCGACGTTACTAACTGAGAACCTTCCCCAGCGCTACTAACTGAGAACCTTCCCCGACGGTACTAACTGAGAACCTTCCCCGGCGCTACTAACTGAGAACCTTCCCCGACGCTACTAACTGATAACCTTCCCCGGCGCAACTAACTGAGAACCTTCCCCCACTATAGCCCATTTATGAAGACTAAGTACAGAGAAAGTATAACTCCCTCAAACGCTAGATCACTGTTGTTTTGTTACCGGTTCAAGTTATACACATGATAAATACTCTAATGAGGTGAGGATGAAGAATAGGACATTTTTGAGGTAATACACCCGCATTAGTTTGGAAGGAGAGTGGGAAACCATTTAGGAAAACATTTTTACTCTGGTAGTTATTTGTATTATAATACTACTTTAAAGCCACACGACTGACTCACTCACTGATATTAATGTTTACCCACTTCCAGATGAACTAGAAACTTGAAATTTTGCAAACTTATAGCGTCTAGCCTGTAACCGACGGGAAAATTCCAAAAAGTTAAAAAAAACAATAATTTTTAACCTCCGGAAAAAAATTAAAATGTCGGAGCAACTTTAAAGTCAGTGCGGACCTTTTTTTGGAGGTCTCTTGTGGCTAAACGGTAAGACCTATCAAAAAACGGCTCTGTAATTACATAAGTTTAAATCCACTTGCAAAGAAAACTCACTGAGGGTTTTAATATACAGAGGTATAGTTGCTCAACACTGTAAAAACACCATTCTTGAAAAGAGAGGAGTATTTATTGGACCTCTCTTTTTAATTTTATTCATAAAAAAAATATTAATAGGTGGGAAAGGACCAAGGAACCAATCTCGTTTGTGCGGTTTGCCGTTAACGAAGAGGTTAGGTTTATAATCCCGGTCAATTGCTCTTAGAGCAGTGGTTACATTAATTTTAGGCGGGTATTCTTTCTGAAAAAGCTATATCCTTTTTTATTCCTAAACCATTAGTGTAATTTAATGCGAATAGCTTGGATGGGTAGTAAGATGCGGTAAAAAAAAATAAGATAAAAGGCAAATGTTCTTTCGAATAAAAGTTTTTGACCCGAACCAAAACATGTTGTGATGCCACTGCTGCTGTCTGGTTGAAGAGAATATGATAAGAGAGAAAGAAGACTACATTTGGGATTCCAACCAAAGCGCCCAGTCCCCTATCCCCCCCCCCCCCTCCCCCCCCCCCNAAAATGAGCCTCTACTTTCAGGCAAAGACGGTCCACCTATTAGCATACAGCAGCTCTAGAGTAAAGCCGCTTTCTAAGGGCTCCGCTGCCAACTTTCAAGATGTATTCTACTTTGCAAACCTCCCTTCCTTTCTCTTTTCTATCTTCTTATTCTGTATGACCCCGTCCCACTGGTTAAACAAGATTATTATTATTATTATTATTATTATTATTATTAGCACCGCGTCTTACTACCCGTTCGGGTTGTACGCACTTACGCTAATGTGCAATGGTAATGTGAATGCGAGATGAAATAAAGGACCTACAGTTTAACGTGGGATCCGAACCACGGTGGAGGTCTGGCATTCCCCACATTCACAAGATGTCTTGTCAGAGGTGAAGGAAGGGTTTTGTGATTAGATAAATCTGTGCCGGGACCGAGGATTGAACCCCGGATGCCAGCATAGAAGTCTGACACCTTACCCCTAGACCACCAGGTCACCAACTGCAACAAGATGTCAATTCGATCCCAGACCATAGGTGTAATTTATTTCCCTATAACCGTTGGCTAACATGCAGGGGCGGATCCAGATCATGTTCATAGGGGGGTCATAATATTAATACCATAGTTACTTACAATGTCGGATTTCAGTTTAAAGCCATTTAATAGTTCTCATTCATATTTTATCTTATGTATGTTTTAAATCGTGGCCATTCTCTCCAATTTTTTAAATCAGATGGTTTTTATAAGCCAATTTGGAGTGGCCTTCTAAGAATTAAAATAAAAAGTTCACTCTAGAAGCTATGAATAGTCTTTGCCTTATTTTTTAATTAGATTCTTTTATAACCCATTTAAAGTGTTACTCACCTAGAAATTTTTGAAATTTAGATTCCCCTCAAAGCTATTTAGAGTGATCCTCACCTTAATTTTTTTACGATGGTTAGATACCTCTAGAAGATACTCTTTGAAGTAGTTTCCCACCGACTAAATTTCGAAAATTGAATTATTTCAAAAACTAAGCAATTTGGGGTGGTCCTCACCTGAAAATTCTTCAAAATTACATGTATCCAGAAGCTGTTTGGAGTTGTCCTCCTCCCCTAGACATTTTCTGAAATTTGGATGACCTTGGAAGCTATTTAGAGCTTTCCTCCCCTGACATTTTGTGCCAGCTACATGCCTCTAGTCTAGTAGTTATTTGAAGCGGTCTTCTACGACAAATTTTTGACAATAAAATGCATTTAGAAGTCATTTGGAGTTTATTTAAGCCCCTCCTTCAGCTTCATATTCGATAATATCAGAAAAAATTAACTATATCTAAGGGGGGAATTTATTACAAGGAGGAGTAAATAATTTCCAGGGGGGAGAGTCCCCAACAGTACCGCACCTATTCGATCCACACATGTTCTATATCCGGTATTCGTGGACGAACTGCTCTCAAGCGATTATTAGTCTTCTTTGATGTGTGGTATTCTAGCGCCTCCATGCAGAGCAATGTTAGTTACTCGCTATGCACGACAAATATTCGTACATGGAAACGAATATTTTGTCCACACTTGCGTGAGTTATATCGGACAGTGAATAAACATGGACGAATAACGCACGTGTCAACCCGGCTTAAGAGGTGTCTGCGTGTAAAAAGATTAAAAATTGTATAAAATATATCTGTGTTGTAATTTCTTTCTAAAATTTGAAATTTTATTTTTCTTAAATTAATTTTCTAACCTTGATAGGGAGGTCAACTGACCCTTTGACCTCCCCCCCCCTGAATCTGCACCTGCTAACATGCTCTGACACTAGGGTGGCCCTAGGTAAGTAATTATATTGAAAAAAATAATTACATATATATAGCTCAAAAACAATGTTTTCACCGTACGTCTGACATTCCTGGGCTGGGCGTGACGTAAGAAGAGAGGGTGAAGGTCTTTGCGGTTTACTTAGTTTTAGTAATGAGTACACGTAGATTTAACCCATTAAGTTTTTACCTTTTCTGACCTGGTCCATGAAAACAAAAAATATAATTTTGGCCCTTAGCGAGAAGTAATTGAGATTCAGTGGCCTTGGGTATCGTTCTTGCAATAGGCTGTATCACCAATGATTAGGATATTATGGTTAGAAACTTAGTCAAGTATACCTAGGGTGGTTTTCCTAAATGGTTTTACCCTTTTTACCAATCAATATTTAGAGTTTTTTTTAAAACAAAAATCAGCCATCAGTAAAGTATTCATTAATGAGTTTTCATCCCAAAAACAAGTATGCACTACTAGTTTTCATGCCAAGCCTTCACAAAATACAAATTTGAAACTAATTTGTTGGATCCATTTTTAAAATAATTCAAGTGGTCGAAAAAAAGTAATTAGTTGAATATAAAAAAAAATGTTTAACCTCAAAAACAAGTAAACAGTCATATTTGTTACTTCAAATACTATCATGTTACATATTTGTAACTCAGTGGCTAGAACCATTTGTAAGATATTTAAAGTTTTTGAAAATTTATTCATTAGTAAATCACCCATAAATTAGTTTCTACCCCCCAAAAAAGATACACATAGCTATTTGTTATATCACACAATAACCTAATATTCATTTTGAACACAATAGTTATAGCTATCTTCGGAATGTTTGAGTTTTCGCAATTTTCCCATCTGTAAGATACCCTTCAACGGATTTTCGCCCAAAAACCAACTATACAGTGCTATGTATCATATCAAACAAAACGTAGATAAGCATTTAAAACCAAATCGTTAGCGCCATTTGAAAACCAAATTTAGAATTCAAAAAAATTACTCATCAGTAAACTACCAAAACTTGAAGCGCGAGGGTAGAAAAAACTAACTATATTGGGGTATAGCCCTATAAAATCCAAATATAAAGTTAGAACTAAATTCATCGAACCGTCTCGGATTAATAGCCAATAACATAGAGAAGGAGAGAGAAACAAACAGATATGGGGACAGACAGAATGGTAAAATCCTCTCTTTTGGGTTCATGTTCACATAAATCGTAGAGATTCATTATAATCTCGAGATCTAATTTTTCGATTACAATACTCTATCTGATATGAGAAACTATTATTACTTTATCGCTATCTTACAGTCAGACAAATTATTGTGATCGTCAAGAAAATTGAACTCGAGATGTTGATGAATGTTGACTTTTCATGACCCCCCGAAACAAAAAAACAAAAATTTGAATTTTTTCCTGTCTGTCTGTCTGTACCTCCAAATAAAGCCTAAATTATTTTAACAATCAGGCTAAAACTAGGTATTTAGGGTTTACATAGGGTTGCCCCGAGGGGTTTCCGGAATTGGATATTTAAACCTAAAATTAAGTATAGTTTACTTAAGGGTATAAAGAGAAAAAGTCGATTTTCTCAAAATCGGCTGTAATAATTTTTATTAAATTTCATTTCTAATCATTTCAAAATATTCTAAGCAAAATGACTACTCTCTATATTTCGGCAAAATTACTTTAAGGGCTCCGGTCTGATGCGTAAATTACCTTATATATATATATATCCTAAACTATTTGAGTTATGAAATTACTTATCTTTAAAAATATGTAGGTCTATTTATAATATAAATCTTTTATTTGAATTAATTTTTTTATAAAACCAATATCTTTCCGGCTATACGTAAATATATATATTTTTTTACTTTTCTAACACAAAAGGTAAAGTTTTGCGAGTGTAAAAGAATAAAAGTCTAACCTGAAATGTTGATGGATGTCGACGTCTCATGACATCCC
>CABFVX010005922.1:34162-45245 GCA_902151425.1 Timema shepardi
GGGGGGGGGGGGGGAGGCGCTCAACATTAAACGCATAATCCAGGATAACAACTTTTGTATATCAAACATCATAAGAGCATCAGCAAATACTTTTTTTAAAAGTTTAATACTACAGAGACACCTTTTAACCATAATCTATAAGTGCATTATAAAGGTTTAATGATTTTCTAACATATTGTAGCACTATTTCCATTTGAGATAAGCTTGGACTTTCCCCCATTTACCCCCTGTATCCTTCATTATTAGACCACCCTTTATAAAGAAGAGAAGTGAGTAAGGCCACCAAGACATCTGCCTACATACACGCACGCACACACGATACCGTAGACATTTCCATTACACACGTAATTACAAAACGCCGCCAAGCTCCCCCTGCATGATATACAACCACGCTTTGCAAAGACAATGCTCCGCCGAGCAAGGAAAAGGTCGCAACAGAAGATGTATTGTAACACACCGCAAAGACGCTGTTAAATACGACCCTAGGTTTCTACCCTCCGTCAACCCCCCGTCCCTCCCCCTTTATTTAAACACCCCCTCATTCCCAACCCTTTACACACTTGGAAAGACTTAGCAATATGGGACACAATAAGCACATAATTAAGTGTCGTGGCACGAACAAAGCGATGAAGGGTTACATCATGCGGTGTAATTGTTAGATGTTTTAGGAGAGTTAGTGTTTAAGTTGTAGTATTGTTATGTATTAAGGCGGGGTTTTAGAGTGGTGTATATGGTGTATCTAACATGTCTCAAAAGGTAATGGGACATGACCTGTCTCATAAAACTTAGACAAAAGGAGTCTTGAGTATGTAAAATTCATGACATGTTCGTACTCTAGGAATGAATTAAGAGTTTGGAAATACTCCTGTGGAAATACCCCGAAACCGGTTTAAAAGTGCTTTTTGTCGATACGCTTAGATTAGTTTGGTTTATCGATCTATTACAATAGTGTATTATTTAGGAAAGCGTGTTAGTACCCCCTTGGTTTATACCTACAGTAGCCCCGTGCCTTCTTTGGTGCTGATTGACTGTCAACATTTGGGTATATACCTCAATTTTGACTGTCAAAAGTGACAGTTGCTAAACAAATGTTTTTGCAGATCATATGGTTTGGCGTAGGGATACATAATTTGGTCTGGTAACTTTTCAAAGCTGTCAGCTGTGAGCTGTCAGTCAGCACCAAAGAGGTCATGGGGCTACTGTATATGTTCTTATTACGGTAATGTGCTAGAGATGGCTAAGTCAAATTGAGAGTAAGATTATTTGCATTTTCGTGGAGTGAGAGGAGAAAACCGTTTAGGAACAAACATCCTCAGTACAACCGACTGGGATTAGAACCCTGATATCTCCACGTCATCGGCAGTCTAATCTATTGCCAGAGTGATGCCTTAAACCATTCGACCCCTGACGCGGGTAATAATTTAAAATATAATATAAGTGAAACTAAATCTTAAAATAAGCATTCTAAAAATTACATAATATATTTATTGTTGATGATACAAATTAAATATTACTATTATTTAATCGTAGGCCTATATAAAGAGGAAATAAGTATGCAATTTCAATACGGATAAAAGGACTTAAACACAAATGCTAAGGTTCGTATAAGCATTGCTAATACTAAAATTATCTATGTGATACAAGACTAATAAATAATAGTTTGTGTTCAAGTCTCATTGAGGTACAAAGAGTGATCGAATGATTTTGTTTGGATACATTATTTTAGTTTGGCTATGTCCATTAGTTATTGCGAAAACAACGTGCCAACATAATATTATTATAAGTACTTCAAGAATGTGAGTGACTTAACACGAGTAAGACTATTAGATACATTTTCAAAACAACAACTTTGGTAATTCTTTCAGAGTAAATCTTTATGAATCGGCGTAGTATTGTTAACGTTTGTGACAACGTGTCATTAAAACGAATGGTGGTTCCAAAATTGCATTTACAGCAGAAACTTCATTTGAAACATGACCAAATTTACGGGCAACAAGAATCCAAATCAGCCAGTTTAAACTAGATCTAAAAGTTGGTTTGTTATTTGTTTGTTCTGAAGAGCGAGCATAAACTTAAATAAGAACACCCTTCAACTGAAAGGAGACATTAGTTATAACCCTCCAACCTTTAGGGCCGAGGGAAAACAATAGGCCTATAATCTTACTACCTTGGCGTGGAGAGAAGTGGAATGACCAATTCAAAGTGTACGTAAGATTGGCCATCGTACTTAATATAGTATAATATAATTCTGACTACTAGGGGTATGGTTGAACGCTTTTACTTTTTCTTTCTCATCTAAGGAGAAAGTATTGTATTCATTAGAATCTTCTATATGAATATTATAGCGAATAAATTACTTTTTATGTGCCCCCAAGCACAAAAATGTTATTATATAATTCTGCCTGTCCTCATGTCTGTCTGTCTGTCTCCGAGCACAAATCTGAGGCTGTTGGATGAATGTGGTTAAAATTTGATATTTAGATATCATATGACTATACCTTTGGATATTTAATTTATTTTTATACTAGCCCTTAAATTATGGGCGGTTTACTGATAGATGATTTTTTTGTAGCTTCCAATTATTTGATTAGGGATTTTAATGGTTTTGTTTAAAATGTACGAGTATATCTAGGGAGTGTTTGACCACTAAAAGAACACTATATACTCGGTTTTTGGGTAAACATTTGTTTAACGGTAGTTAACTGATGAACTACAATACACTATATGAGAAGTTTGTGTGATTGTGTCGTAAAAAATTAGATAGTGCTTCACATTTCACTGTACGCTCAGGCTATATAGTCCACCCCTCTCCCCCTTTCCCCCCGCAACATAACCTCAAAAAAACGTGAGATAAGGCACAGGAGTAGGTAGGCAACACGCGTCAGTGATCGCAGAGAAACACAACAGGCTCGTGGTATTGACACCTTGTTACATGTGTGGTAGTGAACAAGGAATGTTTGACAAAGTCTGAGCCACTTGCACACAGTCTTTAATTTACGGCTGCACGTAAGTATTACAACAGTTGCTCGAAATCATGTCCAGAACATTCAGATCACCTGTATCAACGGCAGACCATGGTCACCTGGATCCTTTCAAAAATTCCTGGAACCTTCTCACAATCCGCTAGATACAATATCATCGCTGAGAGAACTGCAAGTCTTATGGAGAAAAGCTTTATCTTCGCTGTTGGCAGATCTCCTCGCTCTCAGTTATGTCCGACGGTGGCTTGCCGGGGTAAGAAGGAGCTATTGGCAACCTCGACTAACCATAGTTGCGAAACTTTTATTTTAATGTAGGGTAGATTTACCACATGAAAACGAGGAATAACAACGCTGTTACTCAATAGTAGCCATGCAGTTTCCTCAGCGATGATATCCAGTGTAGAACAGGTGTGACGAAGTCTTCCGCGCTAACCACAGCACATAGCATGGCACATTTTATAGATCAGTGAGTTTTAAAATTCCCATAAAAGTTAGGTCCAGGGATCACATGCTGGCACATGTTGATTTCATGGCAGGGACTGCTTTTTGCTGCCCTGCTCTTGTAGTTCTTTAATTATTTTTTTTTGTGGAGTAAGGAAGGGTTTCCGGAATCAGGTTGCTTACATCAAGCCACTAATTTTGTATTCCCCTAATATTTCTGTGAGTTTTGCACATAAATTACGAAATAATGCGTATACAATCTCAAGGTATGAGGATAGTTAATATAATGCCAATTAAATCCCCCAAATCAAATTCTGTGGCCGCTTTGTCTAAAGCGTAAGTTTCTAAATATTCTGGACTGCCGATGACGAAAAGATTGAAGTTCTAAGCTCGGGTGTACTGAGGGTGGTTTTTACCAAATTGGTTTTCACTCTCCCTTCGCATACAAACCAGACGGGTAGTGAGATGCGGGACTCAGGGACAAAATTATACTAAACTAGCCTAACCTTCCCGGTAGGTGCGTCGATTAAAGCTAAAGCTCATCTATTTTTGTTTATTCATGATAGGGTTGGGACTCGTCCTGGTAAGATGAGCAGAGGTACATTTCTTTTAAATCTTTCCATCCCCGTTGATCTAATAAAATACTGATAGCCCGAACAGGTATTACGGAACTATGCCGAAAATAAGAACATATTAGCCTAATTAGCTACAGCCTTTATAAATCCATGCATTGGCCTCATCTGTGAGCAAGATCATTAGGGCGTTGTGCCTTCAGGCGTTTTCTTGTCACCTCTAAGAAGTCAGAGGGCGAAGGGATAAGTACCAAATACTAAGGGTGTGTGAAGATTCAAAAATTTGACTTTGCTTCGGAAAAAAATATTAGATTTGACTTCACCCCGAAAAACATTCCTGCTTTGACAATTTACAAAGCTTTGTCAGCGGAAATATTGACAGCTGGATTATTCCATATTTTATGTTGAATTATTAACTAGTTCAGATGTGATATTAATTACAATTAAATGTGTACATAAATGCTCTGAAACAATACAACTGCAAGTTATGAAAGTAGATTTATTTATCTAATTAGAATTAATTATTACAATAATTACTGATAAATAAAAAATTAAAGTTAGTTTAGTGCAAAAAATTATATAATTGAACCCAATATAATATTTTTTTCAAAGCATAAGCACTTAATTAAAAATTGACTTTTACACATACCTACAAATTCTTAGTAGTAAATATTATTTTTATGAGTTTGAATCATGTTTAGACGGATTTTTCTTTAATAATATTCAATGAGGGTCAAATTTAAAGTTTTGAGTGATTTGGCTTAGTTTTGTCCACAGAAGTGATTAATTTTTTTTTAATGTGTAACCTAAACGGTTGATAAAAAACCGAGTTAGACATATTACAATTTTTTTTAGTAGGTAACATTTATTCCTAAAGGCAGCTCAATTCCACGTCTATGAACGAGACAAGGAGACGTCACGTGATTGAATCATCTAAGCGCGTCCAACTAACAAGAGAATACCATAAAATCTCCCTAACAAAGTTTCACAATTACTGGACTGTTACCTAATAATTACTTATCCAACCCTTTATTTGAGTTCATCCATGAAAAACTGGCTATGTCCTTTGTGAACCTTTTCCGATGAGTGATTTCAGATGTAAATAATATGTGGTTCACATTCGACTCTTATATGTCAACTTGTAAAATTAATTTTCCTTTGAGCACAGGATTCTATTTTTTACACAACCAACATGACTCGAGATATATAAAATATGAGATTTTATCAAAAATAAAAAAATATAATTATTAATGTAAGTATGATTTTTAAATTATATTAAAAATCTTTCAATTGTTAAAATTATTTATAATACATACATATATTCAACCAATCCACCTTGTTTTGTAAATATTACTTATATATTTTTGTATACGATTTAAAAACTTAACATAATAGAAATGTGTTCTGCTAATTATTTAATTACTAATGAAACATAAAAAAGTATCTGCAAATATATTATTATTTTTATTACTATTATTATTAGCACCGCGGCTTACTACCCGTTCGGGTTGTACGCACTTACGCTAATGTGTAATGGTAGGGTGATTGTGAGATGAAATGAAGGACCTACAGTTTAACGTGGAATCCGAACCTCGGTGGAGGCCTGGCATTCCCCACATTCACAAGATGTCTTGTCAGAACTGAAGGAAGGGTTTGGTAATCAGATAAATCTGTGCCACGACCGAGGATTGAACCCCGGCCGCCAGCACAGAAGTCTAGACACCTTACCCCTGGACCGCCAGGTAACCGAATATTTTTATTTTTGAACTCAATATTACTATTACAACATGAGTATATCATCATGTATGATTAAAATTTTCTAATTATAATCTAAGTTTTACTTTCTCTTGCCACTTAGGAGAGAAATTGTTATGATCGTCAAAAAAATTAAAATCGAGATTTTTGATAAATGTCGCCGTTTCATGACCCCCTGAAACAAAACAAAAAGTTGTTTTCGTAATGCCCTCTGTCTGTCTGTCTGTCTGTCTGTCTGTACCTCGGACTAGAGCCGGAACTATTTTACCGATCGGGCTAAAACTTGGTATCAGAGGTTTTCATAAGCTCCCCGTGAGTGATTTTTAAAATTAGATATCTAACCCTAAATGAAGGGTAGTTAGTTGACTGAGGGTTGAAAGAGAAAACATCGATTTGCTCAAAACTCGTTCTATCTATTTTGATAAAGAAAATGATTTCTCTCTATATACATCTTAATAGTTTTTATTAAATGTCTATTTTAAGATAAACGCGGGAGAAAGTCAGTGCAGTTCACCGTATCATTTATTTTTAAATGTTGCTTGGAATATTGTAAATATGTAAAAATCGATAAGTTTATGAATTTAAATTTTCTGCTATATCGATCTTAGGAGTTGTGTGGTTTTACACCTTAGGTCTCTCTTATTCCCTCCCCGCTCCTTACAATGTCCCTGCCCTTCCCCTAAGCCTAAAAGTTATATTTGATTGTTACGTCGAGGATGTTTCCCGAGCAAACAAAAGTTCCTCTCCACACTTATCTTACAAATTAGTGGCCCAAAACCCGGTAAAACTTATCTTGCCATTCCAGGACAGTCAAACATTCAGACAGGACTAAAAGGACCACAAGAAGGAAGAGAATCGAAATGTAAGTATGTGGTAAGATGTTTGAAAGCATTGGTACTGTAATAATTTACCATAAACTTAAATTTTGGAGAGTCTGAATGATTAAGTGGAGCTATTATCGATTGTGGCTTTATTAGTCAATAATATTATAGGATTTGTATGTCACTTATGTATTATATTATATTTTATTTGAGGTCTTTAAGGTGCCCTTTTTGAACCGACTGATCATGTCAGAACATTACTTATGAACTAAATTAAATCTAGAACAGAAACAACATTCAGCCCTCTGTCATCAACTCATCATTGTGGAAGGGGTAAACCAACATTTCAATAATGATGAATTCCCCGTCCATGCTGGGAATTGAACCCGGGGCCCTTATCTATGTAGAAAGAAGCTCTACCGTCTGAGCTAAGGTGTAAGACTCTTAGAAAATCAAAAGAAAAAACTTAATCGAGTATAAATTAATATTGAACAAAGTAACTGTAGCACATTTTTTATTAAATCAGTAATTTGTATTTATTTTAGAAAAACCAAAATGCTGATTATATTAAACACTCTCCAAATACCACTTTATTAACATAATCTTTGAGGCCATTATAAAAAAAATATTCAGAACTCGGTAGGCCACACTTATTTTTAGGGCTAGGACACAGAAAACTAATATACCCAGACACTCAGCCTCTAGGTTTAAAATGGTTTCACTCCTTTTGCAGATTTAGTCCTTCAACGCTAGGATCGTTACGTTCAGTTCTATTATCACCCATCACTGACACTAGCGAGGACCAGTGTTGAAGGACTCAAGCTGGCAAGAGGAGCGCAGCGAAACCTCCGTAAGGTTGAGAGTCTACTTCTAAAATTTGTCTTTGGGCCAGGATTAAATATTTTAAAAAAATACTCTGAGTCATGATCATTTTACGTCTAAATATCAAGTTTCAAACGAATCCATTGAACTGTTTCGGTTGTGTTATTATTATTATTATTATTATTATTAGCACCGCGTCTTACTACCCGTTCGGGTTAAACGCACTTACACTAATGTGTAATGGTAGGGTGATTGTAGAGATGAAATGGAAGACCTACAGTTTAACATGGAATCCGAACCACGGTGGAGGCCTGGCATTCCACACGTTCACAAGTTGTGTGTTTCGGTTGTAACCCATAGGACATACAGAACAAAACAGATACCGATGGTGACAGACAAAAGTGTAAGATCCATTTTTGTTGGTCGGGTGGGAGGGGGAGAGGGGGGAAGAGAGGCAGGGAGGGGGGACAAAAAACATTAATCATGACCACGATGTCAACAATGTTTACTGTTGTTATCATATATATTATATAACCTGCTTTGGTGGCTGCGTGGTTTAAGGCATCACTGTCGTGTTAAACTAGAATGCCAATGATGAGGAGATCAGGGTTAAAATCCCGCTCGGGTAGGGTCTACAAAATGGTTTGTCCACTCTCCCGCCATGTAAATATTAGTACACTCCCCTTAAATGATGCAACCTTCCTCGTTCGTACCACATTAGCGTAATTAGTATACATAGCTTATAGCCTGAAAATAAATTAAATAAATATAATTATATACTTTTATAAGAGAAAGTAAAAATACATCTCAAATATTTTATATATATATATATATATATATTGACCTATGACCACGACTTACTATACATTTATATGCTGTACGCTTGTGTACTAATTACTCTAATGGGTTAGGGATGAGTAAGGGTGAATCTAGATGTAGTGTACCCACTTTTTCGAGGCAAGAGATTAGGAAACCATTTAGGGAAAACCATCCTTTATACACCGGACCAGGATTGAACCATGATCCCCTCGTCATTGGCAGTCTAGTCTATAGCGAGAGTAGTGGCTTAGACCATCTGGCCACTGAAGTAGGTATATCAATTTTTATTTTATTAATATAATTTAAAGATTAAGATTTTAAATTCCGATATTTGCTAAAACAGACTCACATTATCTATATTTATCTTTATGAAAAGTTTTCATCCCTTAAGGTCAAATTTTTGAAACAGTTGAAATTAATCACTATGGTATTTTAAAACAGTAAATTCTAGAACAACTCAACATTCATCATTTTTTAAGAAAAACGAGATATTAATTTCCACTGGAGTGGCAACAAATAGATATTCCTTTTGTTTACAACCGTTTTTCTCAGCCAGTGTGACCAAAAACTTCCCTCCACTTTTCACAACTGTCAGACAAGAAGAAGAAAAAAAACCCGTTAAGAATAGAATCATCCGGAAAACAAGCGACAGTGAAGAAGAAGTTACGTCCGAAAAGTTCTTCATAGTCTTTCTTGCACTTGCTTCCGCTGGTGAGACAAAAATAATAACGGGAAGAAGAAAAAAAATTCCAAGGTTTTTCGAGACAATCACTTCTACAATTTGACACGAGAACAATTTTTAGTCCGTGGATGTCTGCTTTCAGGAGACAAATGAAATACTTATATACATGTAAATATACATATATATATATATATGTGTGTGTGTGTGTGTGTGTGTGTGTGAAAGAGAGATATTGAGAAAGATCAGGAGAGAAGGAAAGAGATAGAGGAGAATATAAAAGAGTAATACTTGAAACAAAACTTCTACCTTTTTACTCTCACAAGTTACTAGAAAACTCTTCACTTACCCTTTAATAGGTATTTTAAAGAATGGAAATATTTTAAATCGTTCTAATATTTGCTTGCTAATTAATGAGAGAATAGTAGGTGAGAAAAAAATAACTAACAGTCAAACTGATAAATCATTATAAAATATTATAGTTGAAAATATAACAGAAGTTAATTATAACATAAGCATATAATCCGAATGAGTAATAAGAGTCGGTAATGGATAAGATAATTAAAGCATAGTTGGAAATTTGTAAACCAAAAGGGATGAAGAATTTTAGAGGTAATCTACCCGTATTTACCTATGTACCATCTACGTCACACCTTGTGGACTAATTGAAATGTGTGCCGATAGATGGCACTTAACGCCCACTGAGGTCAGAGGTGGAGGGTATAAGATAAGTCGGTGAGTGATTTACGGATTGTTGAACAGGTCAGGGCTGACCCATGCGTCCGAAGAGGTACAGTAGCCCCATGGCATCTTTGGTGCTGACAGCTTTGTATAGTTACCAGACCAAATTATGTATCCCTACGCCGAACCAAATGATCTGCAAAAATATGTTTAGCAACTGTCACTTCTGAAGGTCAAAATTTAGGTATATACCTAAATTTTTATTATCAGAAGTCATCTGTGAGCTTTCAGTCAGCACTAAAGAAGCCGTGAGCTTACTTTAGAGAAGTGTCACACGGAAAATTTTTCTAGAGTGCCCAGTGGGTCAGTGTATTGCTGTTTAAGTGTGTTATGTTTAATTTGCCTTACAATATGGTGGGCCATCAAAGCTAATTAATCAACTCATTAATATATGTTGAACTTGCCTTCATTCTGTTTTCCTTACAAGTGTATTAACCTTATTGTGTAAAAAAAATAATTAACGGAGGTTAATAACCGAGTAAAAAAGGCCAATTAATGGAGTTGTCTTGGTCAGCAAGGTGACGTGACCATGTAGTGACCTATTGGTATTACGTTGTTTCGGGGAAATGTACCTAGTGATAAAAAAAAGGGTGGGTACGTGTGGAAGGAGAGTGGGAAACCATTTAGTAAACACCACCTTCAGTAGACCCGATTGAGATCCTAGCTTATCAATGACGTCATCGGCAGGCCAGTCAATCGCGAGAGTGGCGCCTTAAAACACTCGGTTACTGAAGCGGGTAGTTTTAAATTAAAATTAGTTAATAAGATGAATCAGTTTTGAAGAACAGTGAGCATCTTTTCCTGTTTGGATAAAACTGACTTTGTATTAGTAATTAGAATACATTTTTATGTAAACTAAAAGGATTTACACGTTGTAAGGCTAAATAAATAAAATAAACATATAATTATTTTAGCAATGTTGGTATCACTTTATTTTTATCTATATATGTAATTAGCATGTAAAAACCTTTCTAATTTCAATGTAATTTTAAATAATTAAATAAAATATACATTTAATAATGAACTATATAAGTAGTTAGAAATAAGGTTTTATAAAGTAACTAGTGGAAAACCCATCAAAATAGTACGGATCCAATATTTATTTGAAGGTCTTCTTGAATACAACATTTATGCTATGTGCAGCTTTCAATTTGATAGATATTAGTAATACCCATTTAATAAAAATAAAAATATATTAAAGTGTTGTCAAAATTATTGAAAAAAATTGATATATTTGAATTTTCTTAAAAAGCACTTCTTATAAATGTTGCACTGTTATTATACAATCTTCTTAAACATGTAAAGTTTATCTTACTTACATACTCTATAATATTATGAATTCAAGTATTCATTGCCGCACTTAAAAAAGTATGCCATCTATAGCTATCTTGAGATAGTTCCACCTAGTCCAACTCTTTACACCCTATTCCTATCTTGAGCTGTTTCTATTAC